>JAMKQA010000520.1:0-36459 GCA_024699735.1 Posidonia australis
TATTATTTTCTATTTCAAGAAATTTATTGTTACTTTTTAATTCATCATTTTCTTTTGAAATAAGCTCTTTCTCAAGAGATATGTCAATAAAACTTTTGTTTGAATTTTTGTATTTAACATTTAAAGATCTATATTTCAAATATGGTTCATTAAATGCATCAAATAATTCATCCATAGAAAAATCATCAAAACTATCTAAAGATGAAACTTCACTAAATAAAGCCATAAAACATGAGTGAGCTACTTTACCATCTGAAGATGAACCTTCATCGATTGAAGAGTCATTATCATCCCAAATTCATTTGAGAGCCCTCTTTTTTATTTTTCTTTTATTATTTTTCTTCTTTTTTTGAGCTCTTCTTTCTTTGAAAAAGTTATTGAATTTGTGAGTAACAAGAACAAAATCTTTCTCATCTGAATCATCCGACTCGATAAAGGCATTAAATACAGTACTCTTTTCCTTAGGAATATTTTGAAATTCTTTCTCCTTTATTTAAACTTCATATGAAGTCAAATTTCCTATAAGATTTTCAAGAGAATATGTGGAAAGATCTTTTGCTTCCTCATTGGCGGTGGTTTTCTTTTCCCACTCTGTGGTAAGGGATCTAAGTATTTCTCTAACTAAATCACTTTGAGAAATACATTTTCTAAGGGATTGTAAATTATTTGTTATCTCACTAAATCTAGTAAATATATCACTAATAGATTCATAAAGTTGCATTTTAAACATTTCATATTTATGAATAAGTATATTAATTTTTGTTTCTTTTACTTGACTAGTTCCTTTATGAGTAACTTCTAAATTATGTTATGCTTCATGAGATGTATTACAATTTGAAACTTTATTAAACTGTTCTTGATTAATAGCACAAAATAAAGTATTTAACCCCTTAGCATCTAATGTAGCTAGATTTTTCTTTTTTTCATTCCATTTTTTATAGTTCTTTTTACTAGGTGTATATCCATTTATGACAATGTCCCATAAATCTAGATTTATAGATTTTAAGTAAATGTTCATTCTATATTTTCAATAATTTTAGTTATTTCCATCAAAAAATGGTGGTCTATATATACTTTGACCATCTACAGTGCTAGCATTAAATGAACATGAAGCCATAATTTAGAAGATTGTTAAATCTTAAACCTAGATGAACAAGGCTCTGATACCAATTGTAAGGACTTAGGCTTCCCTAGAAAGAGATGAATAGTGAATTAAGAATAATTTAACAATTTCAATTATTTTTTACAATATCAAGCAATCAACAAGTTAATGGAATTGAGTATTAAACTAAAGCATGCATAGAAGGGGATGCGAGGTAATGAAATACACAATTTATTTTATAGTGGGTCAGCATCCCTAGCCTAGTCCACTCCTCGAGAATCCCTTAAGAATTTCTCTATTTCGATCTTGTTCCGAGCTAAGATCCTATTGTTACACTTTCCTTGATGAAACTTCATCAAGACTTCGCAAAAACCGCAAATACTTCTCACAACCAGAGAAGAGATGACGCAACAAATATAAAATTACAACACTTACTTTTCTTACTTTTCTCAAATACTTAACAAGGTTGATGAATGGAAGTGAAGCTTCTTACTCAAAGGATGGATAATTCTAGTTGAAAATGTGCTTAAGCTCTTTTCAATGGATGACAATGGAATGTTTGTTTTTGGGTTTTGAAAATCCTCACAAAGTTTTCTCAATGAAGCTCTTATAGTTGTGTATCATTGAAGCTCAATGGAGGGTCCTATTTATAGGAAAACACTAAGGGAAATGTGTGTGTAATGTCTATATTTTTCCTCCAATAGTAATTAGTTCGGTATGCCGAAATAATTTGGTATACCGATCTTACTCTGAATTCTATAATGGTCGGGTAATTCGGTAGACCGGTGATTTTTGGTATGTTGTTTTGGTCGTTTTCAGGATTTTATTAATTAGCCCAATTTCGGTATTCCGGGTAATTTTGGTATGCCAAAATGTCCTGTTTTAGCCCAATAATGTGTGATCTATGAATGATGGGTTTTAAAGCTAAAGCTATTTTCCTACGGTACTATAGGGGTATTTTGGTGATTGTTACAAATTCCCAGAGTACAATATTTTACAATTACATTACACTTAAATTATAATAAAAACTTAGTTTTCATTCTTCAATACACTTTACTTGATTTTGCACATATGCACCTTCTTAGTTCATTTTTCCTTCTTCTTTTTGCAAAGTCCATGAAAACTCTTCTTTGACCTATTAAGAAGGTTAGCTCAGAAATATATTTTGTTATCATCAAAATCGAGAGTTTGTTAAAAAGCCAACAGAAGCCTGATGAAGACTGGTTCACTTACGCTAATCGGTGGAGAGCCATGGCCTCTAGATCTTGCTTAATAATCCTAAAGAGACAAATGGTCCAAAAGTTAATAGTAAACACTACACGACTGATGAAGAAAAGACTTGTTAGCACCTACAACCCATCTATTTCAACATTATATGAGGTAGCAGCATCAGTCAAGAAGGATATCCATGAATTTGAAATGGAAGAACCACAACTACTTGAAGATGAAATCAATGACATCAATCAAATCATTATTAATCAAATTCAAGGAAGCAGAGGTAACCACCCCATGGTAATAAAAGGCAATTATGGAGGCTACCAAAATCCATTCCTTGTCAATGGCATGCTTTAGTCCAGCCAGTACGAGACCAAGAGCCAATTACCGTGCAAGTACGAAGAATACAACAAGCACAACCAATACTGAGGCAGCAACTCCCAACACACCCAAACCAAGGTTGGGACACCACTTTCGCTATTCGGTCGAAATTTGTTGAATATTTTCAAGAAAGACAAACCAATGCTAAAGCCCATGCAAGTGCCCGAGCCAATGCCAGAGTTGTACCCAAGCTAGAGTCAACACCAAAGCCTGTGCAAGAGCTCGAGCAAATGCTAGAGCTTGCACCCGAGCTAGAGCTGGAATTAATGCCAATGCTAGAGCCAGTGCTAATGCTAGAGTTCGCACTCGAGCTAAAGTAAGAACCAATGCCAATGCTAGAGCCTGTACCTATGCTAGAGCAAGAATTAATGCCAATGCTCGTGCCAGAGTCCGTGCTAATGTCAGAGCCCGCACGTATGCTAGAGCAAGAACTAATGCCAATGCCAAAGTCAACACCCGTGCTAGAGCAAGAACTAACATCTGTACCATAAAACCCAGATATTGTTGACCCAACTGAGCTAGGGGCAGAAAATGTGCTTGCAGCACTTTCTTGCATCAAGAATCTACTGTCTCATCCACTTAGACCTCCTGATACATCAGCTAGTGTAAAGTTTATCCCTGCAATGAACTGGTGTCTCTGAAAGTTCATCAAACACATGCCAAACAAACAGATTCCATGCATCAACAGGGTCAACCATGCTTGCAAGCCAAAGTTAAAAAAATACTTCGACTAATGTAGTTTGCGATACAAGGGGCAGAACATCATGTGCATCCATCAAGCTACCCTTCTCTTTTTGGACGAGGTACAAATCATGCATTTGACACTGGTTAGGAAACCAGGAGCAAGATCCTCTAGATTGAATTCATCGCCAATCAACCATGGAGGAAAGAAGTCTCTACTGATGGAAGCTACACTAGGAGTAGTCTCCTAACTATTGTAAATAAACTTTCCTTTTCCTTTTCCTTTTACTTTGCTTATGTTTTGATGAACGTGGAAAACACGTAAATAAAACCTACTCTTCTTCCATATAATAAAAGTGAAAACTTAATGAGAAGGAAATCTTGCCATGCAAGCATGGAAAACTTAGACCGAATGGGATGGACCATACTTAGTGATTGAGGTATATCTAGGCAATACCTATTGTTTGGCCAAAGAGAATGGCAATAGGCTTGAACATCCTGAAATGCACTACACCTCAAAAGGTACTACTCTTGACATACATGATGAGCTTTTAGAATGCCCAAGCTTGTGAACTGGTTGTCTCCCAATGCTTCGGAACCTTGTCCTTAGTCACACCTCATGAACACTTTGTGGGAAAAGGGATCAAGGGTTTGACACTGAGATGGAGGTAAGTCTTCAAGAGTTTCCCCTCCAATCTATTAAGAACAAGTCCACACACTTCCCTGAGTCGGACATTCTATCCTAGTGTAAATCTTAATTAGTTATAATTAGGTAGATATCCAAGGCCAAACTTAAAAGTGCAAAAAGAGAGGAGTGCATTGAAATAAAAGAAGTGATTCGATCAATAATAAATATCTATTTATCGAACACTTAAAACGAAGGTGAGACCATTGACATTCAGCATGTGTGCTATCATTGCGTAAATCTCAATGAGTAGTGATAGGTAGGCATCGACCAAAAGAAAAAAAGAAGAAGAAGAAAAAGAATAGAAAAGAAGACAGTAAAGAAGTTGTCCAATGACCAAAAAAAGAGAGAAAGGAAAAGAAGGAAGCAAAGAAATTGTTCAAAAAGAAATAAAAAGACGACAGCAAAGAAGCTATCTAGAGTTAAAACAACAACAAAAAAAAGAATCAAAAGCGTAATAGGATTCAACCTTAGACATAGAGGATAAAAACTGCAAATCCCTAGCCAAAGTCTCAGGATAGGACACTGCCCTCTTTCCTCACATCCTACATAATACACTTAGAGGCAAGGAGCAGGAAACCTAACACTAGGAGAAGTTAGTACTAAGGTAAGCTTGAAGCGTCTTCCAGTTTGCGAGTGTACAAGGGTTCCAATTATTAAGGTTTCCACTCATAAAATCTTCTTTTTCCCAACTTCATGGGAAAAAAGAGAAAATACAAAAACCAAAAAAAAAAAAACCCCAAAAAAAGCCTAAAAAGAGAAAATAATCCAAAATCCAAAAAGATAGAAAATACAAAAAACCAAAACATAGAAAATCCAAAAAACAAAAAATGGAAAATACAAAACCCAAAAATAATAGAAAATCAAAAACCTCAAAAACAACAACAACAAAAGGAAAAAGAAAAATTCAAAAGAATAAAAAAATGAAAAAATAATAATAAAACAAAAAATCCAAAAACAATCATGAATCCAAAATAGAAAATCAAATCTACCCAACAACCACTACCTCAAGAAACTAATAATAAGTTTGGCCAATGATACAAAAATCTAAGGCATTAGCAACTCCACGCGACGACAGCCATCTTCAATCAATAAACAAAGCTGAGGCCAAACTATTATCCTCCACTTAAATTCACTTCATAATCTATGTGTGACACCCCTCATTTTCCATAATAATTTAAAACAAATTAAATTTCAGGAAAATGAAAACCAAACAGAAAATATCTAACTACCAGGAAACTGTGTGTGTGGTTAGGAAACTCCAGACTATATGCACTACGCTAACCCTCTGCATGCCTACACCTGCAAACCAAAAACACGAGGAAAACGCATGAGTGACAAAAGTCACCGAGTACGCTTCCCAAAGGAAAAACCGTGGGAAGCAAATCATAATTACTTTTCTTTTTAAATTCATTTTGCAAATCATTTTCTCAAAACCTCACAAACTAGGCCCACACCAACCAAAACCACAACTAGGACTCTACTAGCCGAAAACCACAAGCAAAGGCCCTCAATGGCCAAAACAACACACAGTGAGTCGAGAAGCCTTGCTCCAGGCAACCTAACTCAGGCCACACGCAGTCCACCGAGGAGCGACCACGACGTTCTTCACTACTACAGTGAAGTCACCCTGTGTAGGAGCGATCACCGTCCCGCGATCCTCTCTACCTGGAGAACTCTTACAAAGCCAACCCCTCCTTGGGAAGGTTGTCCTGTCTCTCAGGACGCTACCAACATGGGCACGTGTCCCACTGGCACTGGCCACCACAGGGTCCGCCTCCTCACGACGTCCTCCACACACGGTGTTCAATCGGGAGTGTCATACCTCCACACCCGAGCCTCAGTGCTCACAGGGACAGTAGGAGTATCATACCTCCCCGTCATGCCACAAGACACCTCAACCCGCGGACCTCAATCCTAGCCTTGATATGACAGTCAAGGAGTCTCATACCTCCAAGACCCGATACCCCTCAGCCTCAGGTATCTCGGCCCCTGACCTCAACCAGGGAGTCTCGCCCGACCACCCAAAAATGTCGTCACATTCCCTGGTCCTGACGACACGATCCCACATTGTGTCAGCCCGTACACAGAAAACCAGGAAAACATTTTCCAAAACAGGCCAACTATTTCTTTGAAATCCACTTTCCAAAATTATTTTCATATCTTTGAAAACTCTTCCAAAACCTCGACAAAACGGCGCATTAGGGGTCCCATGAGACCACCACTGACGGCCCACAATCCCTTCAATGGGATAAAACATACTAATCTGGAAAACCCTCGGAAATCATATTTTTATAACTTATTTGGGCCCTGATTCGGTATGCCAAAATTCACTGGCTTGGTAGGCCGATCTAGATTGATTGATCGAATCAGGTTAACAATCAACACTCAGGCCAAATTCGGTATTCCGAAAATGGTTCGGTCGGTCGAAATCTCCTGATTCGGGTGACCGTCCAAAATCGGTCGATCAAATTTCTACCAGAGGACCTAATCTGAAAGAGGAATAGCATACCGAAATAGTATGGTATGCCAAGTTTTGCGAAAAATAGAAAAACGACCCAAACCTTACCATTCGAAATCGCCCCAACTAGGACCTCCGATCGGACCCATTAAACAAACACCAAAAGTCTTGCATAAAACATAAGATGTAGACCCTCGAGTCTACTCCAAATCCCAACAAACAAAACTAAAATCCTTTCACCATGCATCAAGATATAAAATCGCAAAGGCAGAACGGTCAAAAGGACCCAAAACGCAACCACCGAAATAAATCCACCATAAATTCCTATAAATTCACAATAAATTCTAGGAATGTAAATTTACCTAGATTTCATGTAGCCCTATCAATTTCTACCATTTTGCATGATTTCTACACATTAAATTGGGGATACGTACCTGAGAATGCGCTCCAACGATTCTCCGACCAACTCCGACGACCACGACGCAACCACAGCCATGGGAGCGCTCCGCTCAAACTCCACGCACCACCACGAGTTGGAATCAAACATCCTTGTTGAAGACAGGTCAGTCTCGAGTGATCTTCGAAATGTCATCATGCTCTCCCTTAACATAAGGATGCCATGTCACCTGAAAGCAAAGGGAAGAACATTAGATAAACAAGTACTCGAAGCAAAAAAAAAAAAAAAAGCAACGGCAAAGTTACCTAACTCAAGACCAATAGCTCAAAAAGAAGATGACTGACGTAACGGTTGTCATCCGTTGACTCAGGAGCCTGCTCTATGTCGGCCCAAAATAGTCCTCAAGGAAAAGGTACACCTCTTAGAGGAACTAGAAGAGTGGGCCGTAGAAATGCAAAATGGTCCCACGCCCATAGCTACACAAAGCATAAGTTTCAATCAGTCAATCATATCAACAAACAGGCAATATTAACCAAGGAACAAATAATAATAATAATTCACTTGAGGGAAGGGTAGGTTCCTACCTAGCTGACGAGAACTACTGTCAAAGAAGCAGACAAGAACTGAGTATATGTGGGCCAAGCTGGCCGCTCTCCACGCTTACTCCCCCACTTGATCTAGATCAGTCAATAGGGGTAGGAAGACTGCTGAAACTCTCGAGGCTACATTATAGAATAACATTGCCCTAAACAACACAAGCAAGAAGGCACAGAGCTGTTGATCAGCATCCTCTCCAAGGTCCATCACTGTGTAGCGAGAATCCTTGACTTGACAAATCGCTGAGGAGATGATGAAAGGCATGGTCCAAACATAGCTACCTTGTTCCCCACCAGCTTTTCCATCATGGAAGTGTAGTCCGAGTGCACCAAACAAGTCACTGGACGACCCATCACCTACAACCCAGTTAGGTGAATCATGTCCTCCAGAGATAGTATGAACTCGCCAACTCGCATCACAATTGAGCTAGGACATGGGTTGTATTGCTCCATAACTGACTCCAAAAACATTGGTCTAATGGGGAACTCCAGGATAGACAAGAAGTGCCCAAATCCTATTTGCATGAGTCGTTCCTATTGAAAGGGTGCCAACATATTGTAGCACCTGACAACCTAATGGTAGTGCATGACCACCGAAGCCCGACTCTACACAAGGAACAAAGAATTGTCATGCTAAGCTCCCAATGAGCAAAATAATTGAAACAAATTGATTATTACCTGTCTCCTAGTTGCTAAGTTCCCAATGAGCAAACTCAACACTGGAATCATCCCTACGTGGTCCTAATACCTAGACCTCGCCACGAGATATAGGGACCTGTGTAAAGTCTGGAGGAGTATCAGAATCTCCCTCTACCTCCTATCGAACAAAGTCGACAATGCGCCTGTACCAGGTGTCATCCTCAACCAATGCAGTTCCAAGTGCTGCAGTAGCAAGCTCTGCCTCGAGAGTTGCCTCCTCGAACTCCATCTACTCCAAATCCTTAGTTGAAGGAACAAACGACTCCGAGCCTGAGCTATTAGAGCCATCGATGTCCATAACTAGGGACGTGCCCAGAGTCTCTCCCTCAACCGGTGGTGTGATTTCCACAGTCATCTTTGACACCATCGGAACCCCATGGACCTCCATCCTCTCGTGTCTCAACCTTGCCTGCCATAGGCTCCTCTGCCATCTCCACTGTCGTCAACTCCTCCAACGTAGAAGCTAGAGTTGGCTTGGGCCTACAAGATGTCGAGCTTCTTTGGCCTCATGTATGTTTTCCCAAAACGAGTCATCCACTGCCAAACAAACCTCGAGTAATGGTGATACACATTCAAAGAAAACCAAAAGAGGAAGAAAATTGAGCAAAGAATGAGAAGGAGGAGGGAGCTTGTCGATGTATTGCCAGAGCTACCCTCGCATTGCCGAAACCACACATTGCCGTTAAAATTGGCCAATATTGCTAAACCACTGTTGCTAGCTCCATAGCACCTGTGCCCTGGCCACCAGTTTCGTAGAGAAAGGGAACCCACCACCTCATGCTAGAGAGTTTCAGAAGACAATGGGAAGGCTCACTGTTGCCAAAGAAGAAGAGGAGAGGAGTTTCAAGTAGGAAAATGAGAAAGAGAAGAGAGTAGAGCCTGTTAAAGGGCTCGACACGTAAGACACTAAAAAAAAACTACATCTTATGTTAGACGCTAATCAAAGCAGCATTTATTGGCAAGAAAACTTTCAAGCATTAGATGCATCAATTTTTGTGTCATACGTTAGACGGAAAAATATCTACATCCAACACTTCTAGTATAGATTCAAATCAGGCACGTCAGAATTCATGTGTTTTTCAACCATGGTATTTGAGGTGGCTGCAAAACTCTCACCACTAGTTAAGGGAGAGACTCCAGGCACGTCGCCAGTTATGGACATCGATGGCTCTGATAGTTCGAGCTCAAAGTTGTTTGTTCCTTCGACTGAGGATTCAGAGGAGATGGAGTTGGAGGAGGCAACTCTTGAGGCGAAGCCTACTACTATGGCACCTGCAACTACATTGGTTGAGGATGATGCCATCATCGACTTTGTTCGACAGGAGGCGGAGGCTGACGCTGGTGCTCCTCTAGACTTTGCACGAGTCCCTATAACCCATGACAAGGTCTAGGTATCGGGACCATGTAGGGATGCATCCTGTGCTGAGCTTGCTACAGCTACCTTAACAGCTAGGGGATAGGTAACAATCAATTTATTTCAATTATTTTGCGAATTGGGAACTTAGCATGATAATTCTTTGTTCAAACGAGCTTCGACGATCATGCACTACCATTACGTTGTTAGGTGCTATCAAATGTTGGCATCCTTTCAGTAGGAGTGGCTCACGCAAATGAGATTTAGGCACTTCTTGTCTATCCCAAAGATCCTCATTTGACCGATGTTTCTGGAGTCATTTGCAAAGCGATACAACCCATGTACTAGCTCAATTATGACGCAAGTTGGCGAGTTCATACTATCTATAGAGGACATGGTTCATCTGACCGGGCTATGGGTGACGGGTCATCCAATGACTGGTTTGGTGTGCTTGGACTACACTACCATGATGGAAGAGCTAGTGGGTAATAGGGTAGCTATGTTCAAACCATGCCTTTTCGTCGTCTCCTCAGCGACTTATCCAATTGAGGATTCTCGCTACATAGCGACAGATCCTAGAAAGGATGCTGATCAGTAGCTCCATGCTTTCTTGCTTGTGTTGTTTAGGGCAGTGTTGTTCTATCATGCAGCCTGGAGAGTTTCAACAGTCTTCCTACCCCTACTGGTTGATCTAGATCAAGGGGGAAGTACGTGTGGGGAGCGGCCAGCTTGGCTCACCTGTACTCAGTTCTTTTCTGCTTCTCTGATCGTAATTCTTGTCAGCTAGACGAGAACCTGCTCTTCCTTTAGGTGATTTATTATTATTATTTTTTCCTTAGTTAATATTACATTATGCCTTGTGCAGTTGTGGGCATGGAACCATTTTACCTTTCTACGGCCCACTCCTCCTCCAGTTCCTTCGATGGGTGTACCTTTCCCTTGAGGACTATTCTGGGTTAATGTGGAGCAGGTTCCTGAGTCAACGGATGATAATTGTTATGTCAGTCATCTTCTTTTTGAGCTACTGGTCACGAGTCACGTAACTTTGCCTTTTTTTGTTGATCTGATGTTCTTCCCTTTGTTTCAAATGACATGGCATCCTTATGTTGAGGGAGAGTGTGATGACGTTCTAGAGATCATTGGAGACCTACCAGTCTTCAATAGGGATGTTTGGATTCACTGTTGGAACCACTATCACTTCAAGCAGATTAGTTGAGCACTTCGTCAGCTGGGGCGTAGTCACATGCAGCCCTCAGCTTCTCCTTTCCATGTTTGGTAGGAGACCCAAGGCTAAGGTGGACGTGCATGCCACTGGGTTGACGTTTATGGTCCTTAGCTTTTGGACTAGGCTTGTCACAGTTCAACTACCCCAATAGATGCCACGGGAGAGGATGAGGTAGCATGGACTAAGTGGATAGACACTACGTTCTCCATTTTTATGATCATCTGTTGGTCCCACTTCCCTGGACACTCCAACCGTCCTATGGGGGATACTAACCTAGGCGAGGTTGTGAATTCCCGGGTTGAGCTACTAGTTGTTGCATAGTCCCACTACGCCCAAATGGAGATTGCGGAGAGTTCTTGATTTTATTTACTCCCTGACAATTCTAGTTTACTAACTCGGTACTTGTCTCCTTTGTAGTTGAAGGTCACTGACGAGCAGGCTCAACGTGAGTGTAGTTTAACCCAGCAGTTGTCTCGTTTAACGGAGGAGATTGAGTACCATCGTGCTTCTGCTTCTGAGGTTGATTTAAAATTTTGTTGGCTTTTGATGTTTAGTTGTAGACGAAAACTAATAACTTGTATTTTTTTTTTGTGGCCTTTGACTAGCATTTCTCCTCCTCCAAACCACTCGGTAGAGATTTCTTGTCTTCAGGCAAAGCTATGTGAGTGGTTTTATTTTCCTTTACCTTTGTTCAGGTTATGATGTAAATGTTTATTGTTGGCAGATCATCGATCTAAAGCATGAGATGTGGGAGCGAGCTAATGATTTTGTTGTTGGACACTCAACAGAGAGACTTGATGACTTGAAGGAGATGAGTGCCTCCGAGCATGTCCAGATCCTGGAGTTAGAGCGAGCTATGCTAGGTGCATCAAAGCATGCCTTACGCCTTGAGGGAGAATTGACTTCTCGAGGTTAATAACTGAAGGAGGCACGCTAGCTTGCAGAGGAGCGCCTTTGGGCTATGTTATGGATGCTAAGGTGGATAGGTTATTTCCCTGTGACTTGTTTCCCTCCACCTAGACGAGTCATCCTCTCTCAAGACGTCACCAGAAACAGGGCACGTGCTCTACCCACACTGGCTACACACTTGCAAGATATGCCCTCTCAACGTCCACACCACGATGGAGCAACTGGACTATCATACCTCTAAGTTCGAACAGCACCTTGGATCTCAACACCTGGAGCAACCGAAGTGTCATACCTCTAGGTCCGAGCAGCACCTTGACCCATGGATCTCAGCATCGACCTCGTAGACAATAATTCAGGAGTATCATACCTCCAAAATCCCACAAATATTTGTCTGCAACCTCTTGGTTTTTGACCTCAACCTACTTGACGTGCTCGATCACTCAAGAATGTCATCACGTTCCCTAATCCAGGCAACATGATCCACTGGTATCTTGGTCCACCACCAAAAAAAACTACAGAAAATCCTTTTCAAAAAACCACCACATTTTCTACAAATCATTTTCAAAACCATTTACATATCACCAGAATATTCAGAAAACCAAAACACCATTTTATCGCATTTTAAAACACCAAACCAGGCCACCACACCAGTTTTAGGCCCATTGTCAAGCCTAAAACATAGGGCCAACCCGTGGAAGTAACACGCGGGGCTAAACCATGGTACCAACCCGTGGGAGTCCCCTACACCCATAGCTTAGACAATAGCAAGCGTAGGAAACCCAACAACGCTAAAATCGTAATCCTTCTCTACAACGAACCAAACTTGGCATTCTATATATCAAATTGAAGGAAAAGATGAATGCTACCATTTTATACCAAAATCACAAGGTTTCATGCTGCAAAACTCACAAAATTCGCTGTAAAGGCTATGTATGAATAGTATAAACAAAACTAAATAATCGCTACTAAAAATCCATTTCTCATCCAAAAATCATGAAACTAATTCCAACATGCTCAGATTATCACAAGGAACACAACTATATAAATTTCATGGGAAACTGAGAAGCAAAGGATGGGATGTGCACCTAGTAGTTGTGCATAGAAGCCTTCTTCTCCGACACCAGTCGACCCTCCCATGTATGCCAACGCTCCCACACACTCCATTGGTTATCATCATCGCACCAGAGCACCTCATGGCCACATGCTCAACCTTCGGAGCTCACCACACCATTGCCAAAGCAATCAATGACTACCTCTCTTGCTTATAAGAAGAAAGGAGGAAGGAAGAGGTGAGGCAAGGAAGGAAAGTGGGAGAGGGAGAAGGGCTTAGGGAGGAGGGGAAAGGAGGAAGAAGAGGAGAAAGAAGAAGGCTCAAAAAGGTTGATGCTCTTTGTGCTTGGTGGGGGAAAAACTGATGGAGTCTCAGGTATACCTCTCCTTTATATAGCCTTAAAATCTTGGTGGTTAACATGCATACAATGACAAGTCAAGGAGCACATGCAAGAAGCTACGAGTCCATGACCAACCACTCCTCCGCACACTAACCAATACAACACTGCAAGGCTATCAACTCCTCCAATTACTCATGCACCAACCTATCAACCCCACACAGGCACAGTGCACCAACCAATCCACCAATGGCTGAATTAACTGAATGCACGTTGCGAGAGATAGACAACACTAACCCATGAGAGCCATCCACGAAACCTACCTATGCAACCCACGCATGGTAGGAACCGATAGTTCCAGTTAATTCAGTGGCTAGAACAAGAATAAAAAGGCTAAACGCCAATCACAAAACTCATAGAATGAGGCCACACTCTAGTAACACTCGCCCACAGTTAAAATTCATTAATTATAAACAATTACAAATTAAATGAATTATTGGATGTTACATCCTAACCACCTTACAAAAGGATTTTGCCTCTGAAATCACAAGTAGGTGAAAAGATAAGGATACTAGGTTAGGATAGTATCCTCATGCTCCCAAGTGGCCTCCTGTTGTAACACCCGTAAATTCATTTCGTAAATTATTTAGATTTTTAATGAATTTATCCCTAAATGGGTGTTACTATTTCGAGGCCCGTTTGTGTGTTTTGTGATTTGGGGCTTAGACCTCGTGGATCAGCTTTTGTTTGTGTGTTCCTGTGCTTATTCCCACATAGTTGGCATTGTGCATTATGCTACTGTGCTTGTAGGCCCATGTGTGGGTTCGTCTAGGGCCTATGTTTGTGAGCCGGTTGTTGTGATTGGTGGCTGGCTCGTGCTGGAGTCTGGTGATTGTACTGTGCGTGGTGCGGTTGGGAGGCAATTGGAGTCGGGTGGGTGCATGCGTGCATGCATGGTGGTCGGAGGCTTCCCTCGCACCTCACCCTCCTCGATTCCCCACCTTTCTCATCTCTCCTTCTTCCTTCTTCTCCTCCTCCCTCGGGCGCACTCCTTCTCCTCTCCACCTCTCCCCACTCTCGCCCCACTTTCCTTTTCCCTCTTTCCCCACCCCCTCACCCTTCCCACCTCCCCTGCCTCCTTCTTCCTCCTCTGTTTTGTGCGCTAGAGAGAGAGAGAGCAAGAGGCAGAGGTGGTTGTGTGGCTCAGTGTCAGCGTGGCTGGAGCTCCAGAGGTCAAGAAGGCTCCTGTGGTGGTCGTGCATGCCGATGGTGGTCGGTGGTTGGCCGAAGAACGAGTTGGGTTGTCAGAGAGCTCATTTTAGGTACGCACCTCACCCCATGTTGTAGAAAGCGTGAACATGGTATAAAATGATAGAAATGCATAGAATCTAGGTAAATTTACATTCCTAGAATTTATTATGAATTTATGATGATTTATGGTGTTGAGTGGTTTTGGGTCATTTTTGACCCCTATGGCTTCTTGAATTTGTTTATCCTTGTATGGTGAATGTTTGGTTTTGTTTATGTAGATTTCGAGTAGATTTGAGGAATATGTTTTAATTGGATTTTGTGGTGCTTATTTTGGGGGTCCGCCCCTTGCTCCCATTTTGGGCGATCTTGCGGGTAGATGCCCTGGGCCGTTTTCTGGTTTTACAGAAAACGACATATCGAATTATTTTGGTATGTCATTTTTCTATCAGATTGGGTCCTCTGGTTGAAATTCAGTTGGCCGAACCTCCTTGGTCTACTGTTTTTTTGGATATAAGTGTTCACTGTCATGTCCTAGTTCGGTCGATCGGATTTATTCGATCTATCGAACCAAGAACTTTCGGTCAACCGGTTCGATTTTTGGTCTATCGTTTTGGGTGTTTGTACCTATTTCGATCGACCGATTCTGGTCAGTCTTCTGATACAGGAGATTTCAGTATACTGAACCCATTTCGATATGCCAAATCGGGGCCTAGTTGTTTTATAAAATGTGATTCTCGTGGGTTTTTCCAGATTGGTTTGTTTTGCCCATTTAAGATGGGATCGTGGGCCATCAGTGGTGGTCTTATGGGACACCTAATGTGTCGTTTTGTCGAGGGTTTTGAATAAGTTTACAAAGATATAAAATGGTTTGAAAATGGTTTTCAAAGAGATGGTTGGCCTGTTTTGGAAAATGGTTTTCCTTGTTTTTTCTATACAGGCCGAGACACCGTGGGACCGTGTCGTCGGGACTAGGGAATGTGACAACATTCTCGGGTGGTCGGGTACGTTACCCTGGTTGAGGTCGGAGGCCGAGATACCTAAGGCTCAACGTCGTTGGATCTTGGAGGTATGAGACTCCTTGACTGTTGTATCGAGACTAGGGTTGAGGTGTCTTATGGCATGACGGGGAGGTATGATACTCCTGCCGTCGCTGTGAGCATTGAAACTTAGGTGTTGTCAGGTGTGGAGGTATGACATTCCCTCCTGAGCACCATGTGGAGGACGTCGTGAGGAGGCGTACCCTGTGGTGGACAATGCGGGTGGGATTGCCTTCCCAAACCCTGTGGTTGGCTTTGTGAGGGTTCTCTAGGTGGATGAATCGTGGGACGGTAATCACCCCTACACAGGGTGGCTTCACCGTGGTAGTGCAGTGCACCTTGGTGGCTACTTGTGGCCAGAGTTGATTGCCTAGCGTCGAACTTCTCGACTCATTGTGTGTGGTTTTGGCCATTGAGGACCTTGTTTGTGGTTTTGGACTAGTAGAGCCTTGTTTGCTATTTTGACCAGCGTGGGCCATGTTTGCCGTGATGTTCGGCCTTGTGGGCCTGATTTGTGGGATTTTAGAGAAAATGATTTGCGAAATGATTTTTAATGAAAATTAATTAAAGTTTTGTTTTTCGTTGTTTTTGTGGGGTACGTGCTAGGTAACTTTTGTCACTCACGCTTTCTTCGTGGTTTTGGGTTGCAGGTGCAGACATGCAGATGAGTTTTAGCATAGTGCATATAGTTTGGAGTCTCGTAGCCACACACACAGGTTCTTAGTAGTTGATATTCCTGTTTAGCTTTTAATTTACTGTAATTTAATTTGTTTTAAATTATTATGGAAATTGGGGGCGTTACACCTCTGATCCATAATGCTGTCATTGCACAAGAACAAGCGGAATCATCTTGTTTCGCAATACATGTTCATGCTAGTCACTGATCTAGACAACATTCTCCATAAAAGATAGATCTTGTTAATGTACCTTTGATTGAACTGGGAGCACCTACGATGCATCCGCCAGACACTTCCTTAGCATGGAGACTTGGATGATGTCATGAACTAATAACAACTCTAGTGGTAAATCGAGCCAATAAGTAACTTCACCAACTCTCTATGTGATCTAGTATGGCCTAATATATAGAGGACTTAGCTTCCCATACTACCCAAACCTCATCACGCCCTTGGTCAATGACACCCTTAAGAAAACATAATCTTCCATTAGGAATTCTAATGATCTCTGCCTCTAGTTAGCATAGCTTTTCTACCAAATCTATGTAGCTGCAAGTTTGCGGATTAGATCCACACTGTCTGCATAGAACTACATAATCTTAGGACCAAGGAGTTGTTGTTCACCTACCTCACTCCAACAAATTGGCGATCTGCAAGGTCTACCATTGGCTTCGTATGAAGTCATCCCAATGCTAGAGTGGTAATTATTATTGTAGGCAAACTCCATCAAAGGATGATGGTCCTCCCAACTCCCTTAAAAGTCCAAGGCACATGCTCTGAGCATATCCAACGTCTGGATGGTCCACTCTGTCTAACCATCTGACTGAGGATGGAACGTCATGATGAAATTGAGCATAGCGCTGAAAGCTTCCTGCAGAGTCCTCTAGAACATCGAAGTGAACCTTGTGTCTTTGTTAGACACAATGGAGATGGGAACACCATGCAATCAGACAATCTTTGACACATATAATTCTGCCAATTGATGCATCAGAAGATTCACTCGGATTGCAAGAAAATGCCCAGATATGGTCAGCCGATCTACAATCACCTACATGGTATCATTCTTTCTCTTGGTACTTAGCAAACTAGCTACAAAATTTATAGATATATGTTCCTACTTCCATATAGGAATGTTTAATGGCTGCAAAGTTCCTTTAGGCTTCTTATGCTCTACCTTAACCAGCTGGCAAGTCATACACTTTGCCACATAGTCAGCAACATATCTCTTTATGCCAAGCTACTAGAAATTCCTCTTTAGGTTCCAATATATCTTTGTACTCCTAGGATGAATAGTGTACTTAGATCAATGAGCTTCATCTAGCAACTTCTACTGGGCCTCCTCATATTGGGGCACATACAAACGCATATCTCCTTATACTATGACACATACAGATACAAATCATACCTCAGCTCTCTATATACCCTAACAGAGAAATGAGGCTTTCCTTCAACCTCTAGCTTCTCAAAAACAACTTGAACAAAAGGATCAAACTGTTGACAGTCAATGATAAACTACACTAGCATGGGGCGGACAGATAAGTTGGTCACCCATGTGCCAATCGTTCCTAGAGCTTATCTCTTGGACTTGCAACCCACTAGATCCTCTAGTATAGTCCACTCATTGACCATCAGGCTTGCCATCACATGTGTACGTCAACTCAAAGTATCGACAACCACGTTGGCCTCTCTAGGGTGGTAGAACAAACTAAAATTGTAGTCTTTCAAATAGTCCATCCACCTACGTTGCCTCAAGTTGAGGTCCTTCTGAGTAAATATGTACTTCAAACTCTAGTGATTAGTGAAGACCTCAAATTGTTCTCCATAAAAATGGTATCGCTAAAGCTTAAGCGCGAATACTATGACAACCATCTAAAAATATGGATAGAATTGTTCTTCTCATGATCCTTCAGTTGGCAATAAGTATACACTATAACATTGTCATGTTGCATAAGAACACAACCCAATCTAATACCACTAGCATCACTATAAACTGTGAAGCCACCACTTTCAGAAAGGTAGAGTCAACATGGAAGTTGAAACCAGATGAGCCTTCAACACATTGGAACACGTTTCACAATCGTGGTCCCAAATAAACAAAACTCCCTTTCACGTCAACTTTGTCAAAGGTGCAGTTATAGAGGAGAAGTCCCTGATGAACCTCTAATAATAGCCTACTAAACTAAAGAAACATCTGATCTCTGATACTATCTTGGGTCTCTCTAAACTACTCACTATCTTTGCCTTGGCAGGATCTACTCTAATGCCTTCTCTTAAAATAAGGTGACCGAGGAACATAATTTTGCTTAGCTAGAATTCACACTTGGAGAACTTAGCATACAATTGATGTTGCCTCAGAGTATCCAACACTGCCCTCAAATGCAAGGCATGAGTCTCCACATCCAAAGAATAGATAAGTACATCATCTACAAAGACCACCACAAACTGCTCCAAAAAAGGTCTAAATATCCTATTCATCAAATTTATGATTGCGGCAGAGGCATTGGTTAAGCTAAAGAACATAATCGTGAACTCATAGTGGGCGCACCACTTCCGGAAGGCAGTCTTATGAATGTCTGAGTCTCAGATCCTCAACTGGTGGTATCCTAACCTCAGTTCATTCTTCAAAAACACTGAAGCAAACTGCAACTGATCGAATAGGTCATCGATGCGGGGCAAAGGGTACTTATTTTTCACTACTATTTGATTCAACATCCGATAATCTTTACACAATTGGAGTAAACCATCCTTCTTGTGAACGAACAAGACAGGCACTCCCCATAGAGACATGCTTAGGCTATTGAAACCCTTGTCCAGCAACTCCTACAACTATGACTTGAGCTCTCACAATTCTACCAGTGTCATGCGATAAGAAGGCTTTAAAACAACACCAGATCCTGGAACCAGATTAATATAGAATTCTACTTCCCTATGAGGTGGCATGCCAGACAACTCGTCAAGAAACATATCGAGACACCACAGAATTGTTATGAACTCCCAGCTCAAGAGATATGGAGGTGACATCACTAGCTCAGTACCCCACACACCCCTTAGCAAACGACTTGTAAGCCTTCATTGCTAAAATAATTAACTTAAGCCCACCCTAGCACACACCTTGCACAAAGAAAGAACCATCACTAGCAAAACCAAAATACACTCTCCTCCGAGTACAATCAATCAGAGCGAACTGCTGAACCAACCAATCCATGCCAAGTATCATGTCGTACTCTTGCATGTCCATAATAATGAGACTAACATCGAACTCCCTTCTATTCAATACCATGCTGATAAACTACAAGTATCTCTAAGTCAAATTGTGCTACCTAACGGTGTCACCATGTTGAGATGTAAGGCCAACCTAACTGGTCTATCTTCCATCTCTATCACAAAAGACTTAGAGATATAGGAGAAAGAACTCCATTAGTCAAAATTGACTTGTCACAAGAAAGGAATCTAATGGCCAAGCACACATCAACAAAGCAACATCTCAATTAAACAATAGTCCAAAATACAGAGGAAGTTACAAGCAACACATGGAGGGTAACACAATATAGAAACTACGAACCCTTGTCCTCCATAACATCTCCAGAAGGACCAACGTTAAGAGTAGTGATGGTGAAGACACGTCCACAAGTCGACTGCTACAGTGTACTCCCTACTCTCTTGGGTGGGTCAGGATAGAACTTCTAAATATGCCCTAGCCTCCCACAATTGTAACATATTGCTTGACCTAGTGCTTGCTATGAACAAGGGCAATTTGTCGTAAGATGACCCACCTAGCCACATTCGTAGCAGTATTTGTCTCCTGGTCAACTAGAACCTGTTTGACAAGGACTACTATCACTCCTACCAGTAAAACTACGTCGATTGCTAGAAACACCACCAAACTTGTCCTTCCTTCTCTTCCTGGAGCTACCATACCCACTGGAACTTGGCATACCTGAGAAGGAGAACTGCAAAGCAAAGGATTACTTGGACTTCCCTTTGGGACGATCTTCCATGAATTTCTTGTATTTGTCCTCAAAACAAGAAGCCATCTCGACCATCTCCACAAATGTCTAGTACCAATAAGTCATAACCTTAAATCTTAGTCCTGGCCGGAGGCCCTCCAAAAACCTCTTCGCCTGCCGCTCCTTAGAGTTAAAGGCTTAGGCGAATCATTTCAGACGAGCAAAGGCAGCTTCATACTCACTCACTGTCATGCTGCCCTACTGTAGATTCTAAAATTCTTGGTCAAACTTGTCCCGCACATGATCGAGAAAGTACTTCTCGTAGAAGGCCGCTTCAAAGTCCTTCCACTTGATCTCGACCGTCACAGAGTCCGGAAACATCAGTTGCAGCACAACTCTCTACCACTGATCTACATGTCCTTCCAACAAATAAGTAGCCACCACACCAAATGCTCCTCTAGGCACGATATGTTCTCTAACATCTTCATGATCCTCTACAAACATGTCTCACTTTTTTTAGGCCCACCTTTGTCTTTGAACGTTGGCACACACAACTTGCTCAGCTGATTTAGCCATGGATCTCCTAACGATCCACTAGAACCTCCTTTACTGAACACATGAGAGATCTCATGCACCAGGTTTCGCAATTCAACCCATATACCCTGCCATCTGCTTTCCTCCTGAGAATCGATCTCCTTGGTAGGGGCTTTGCCTTTCACCAAGACAAGGCATTCTACAGAAGGAGACAAGGTACCTACACCATAATCAAAAAAATAAGCAAACAAAAATCATGGTAAAAAAAACCAACAAGTGCAGACACGGCCATGACATGCAATCCTATGGAGTCACTAAACCGAATACCCTAGGCTAGCGCACCTAGTGAACCTCGACTCTGACATCAAATTTATAATGACCTGTGTCGCTACACCTCAAGATTCATTAGCCTAAATAAATTAAATATGATTAAATACTCAATTTACAGAGATAATTAAAGGCTAATACATTATTTATATACTAGTAACCTATAATGAATCCTAGTAGACTCCAACTATATGCACTAGAGCTAAACACCGCTACTTATCTGCATTTGTAACTAAAAACTACAAAAAAGCATGCGTGAGTGAAAGTCATCCAGTATATACCCAACTAAAACCATGCGAAATCGAAATAAAACTTGTGATTAAAATCAAACCGGATTTTTAAAACATTTTCCAAAGCTATTTTATTTTCTTTAAAAAAGACACCAAAACACCAAAGCCACCAACACCTTAAAGCTTGGGCCCCATTGGCCAAAATCTATAGAAAAATACCACAAAGTCACATATGTACACTAGAAACACCTTGAGTCATATTGCTTGGTACTAAATAACCAACTCTAACCACAAACAACCACCAAAATGAACTACACTACCACAAACAAGTCAACCTGCAAGGAGAAAGTCCGTCATAAGTTCCTTCCACCTCAAGGACTCTCCAGAAGGATAACCCCACACTAGAGAAGCTTGCTTACCCTACACTTAGGCGAGCCGTCCTCTATCAAGACATCACCAACCCACGATACCTGCTCGTGGGAGTCCCCTGCACCCGCAGCTCGGACAGCAACGAGCATAGGAAACCCAACAACCCAAAAATCCCATTCCTTCTCTACAACCCAAACTTGGCATTCTATATATCAAATTGAAGGAAAATATGCATGCTACCATTTGATACCAAAATCACAAGGTTTTATGCCACGAAACTCACAAAATTCATTGTAAACACCATGGATGAATAGTATAAACCAAAACTAAATAATTGCTACTAAAAAAACATTTTTCATCCAAAAATCATGAAAATAATTGCAACATACTCATTTCATCACAAGGAACACAACCATACAAATTTCATAGGATACGGAGAAGAAAAATATAGGATGTGCACTTAGCAATTGTGCACAGAACCCTTCCTCTCCGACGTCGACCAACCCACCTATGCATGTCGACGCTCCTACACGCTCCACCGATTATAACCACAGCTTTAGAGTAACTCACTACTGCTTGCTCAACCTTCAAAGCTCATCACACAGCGACCCAAGCAACTGATGACCGCCTCTCTCACTTACAGGCAAAAAGGAGGAAGGATGAGGTGAGGTAGGGAAGGAAGTGGGTGAAGGAGAAGGGCTCAGGGAGGAGGGGAAAGGAGGAAGAGGAAGGTTTACAAAGGTCGGCGCTCTTGGTGCTTGGCAAGGGAAAAACTGATGGAGTCTCAAGCATGCCTCTCCCTTATATAGCCTCAAAATCTTGATGGTTAACGTGCATGCAACGACAGGTCAAGGAGTATATGCAAGAAGCTACGAGTGTACGACCAACCACACCCCACACCCACCCCAAACCCATTTGGTTTTCTTTAAAAAGACACCAAAGCCACCGACACCTTAAAACTTGGGCCCCATTGGCCAAAATCTGTAGAAAAATACCACAAAGTCACATACGTACACTAGAAACACCTTGAGTCGTGTTGCTTGGTGCCAAGTAACCAACTCTAGCCATAAGCAACCACCAAGTGAACTGCATTACTATGGACAAGCCACCCTGCAAGGAGCAAGTCTGCCATGAGTTCCTTCTACCTCAGGGACTCTCCAAAAGGCTAACGCCACATTAGAAAAGCTTGCTCACCCTACACTTAGGCGAGCCGTCCTTTATCAGGACATCACCAGAAACGGGACATGTATTCTACCCACACTAGCTACACACTTGTAGGATATGCCCTTTTAATGTCTACACCATAGTGCTTGGAGCAATAGGAGTGTCATAACTCTAGATCCAGATGACACCTTGGGTCTCAGCATCTAGAGCAATTAGAGTATCATATCTTTAGGTCCAGATGGCACCTCAACCTGTAGACCTCAGTCTTGATTTCGTGGACGACAATTCAGAAGTATCATACCTCCAAGATCCGATAAATACTTACCTATAACCTCTTAGTCTTTGACCTTAACTTAGGTGACGTGCTTGACCATCTAAGAATGTCGTCGTATATCCTAATCCAAGCAACATGATCCTCTAGTATCTTGGTTCACCACAAAAAAAAAAAAACACTGAAAATCCGTTCTTGAACATCACCATATTTTCTGGAAATCATTTTCAAAATCATTTACATATCACCAGAATATTCAAAAAACCAAAACACCATTTTACCATATTTTAAAACACCAAAACAAGGCCACCACACCAATTTTGGGCCCATTGTCCGGCCTAAAATGAGGGCCAACCAGTAAGAGTAAAGTGCAAGGCTAACCCTCGATGCCTACTCGTGGGAGTCTCCTGCACTCGCAGCTCAGACAGCAATGAACATAGGAAACCCAACAACCAAAAAATCTCATTCCTTGTCTACAACCCAAACTTGGCATTCTATATATCAAATTGAAGGAAAACATGCATACTACCATTTGATACCAAAATCACAAGGTTTCATGCCACAAAACTCACAAAATTCATTGTAAAGACCGTGAATGAATAGTATAAACTAAAATTAAACAATCGCTACTAAAAATCCATTTTTCATCCAAAAATCATGAAACTAATTCCAACATACTCAGATCTTCATAAGGAATACAACCATATAAATTTCATAGGATACGATGAAGAAAAATATAGGATGTGCACTTGGCAATCGTGCATAGAAGCCTTCTTCTCTGACGTCGACCAACCCTCCCACGCATGTCGACGCTCCTACATGCTCCTCCGGCTATAATCACAGCTCTGGAGCAGCTCATGGCTGCGTACTCAACCTTCAGAGCTCATCACACAGCGACCAAAGCAATCGACGACCACCTCTCTCGCTTATAGGCAAAAAGGAGGAAGGAAGAGGTGAAGCAGGGAAGGGATGTGGAAGGAGGAAAGGGGTCAAGGAGGAAGGGAAAAGAAGAAGAAGAGGAGGAAAAGAAAGGTTCACGAAGGTCGACGCTCTTTATGCTTGGTGAGGGAAAAATTGATAGTCTCAAGCACACCTCTCCCTTATATAGCCTCAAAATCTTAGTGGTTAAGGTGCATGCAACGACAGGTTAAGGAATACATGTAAGAAGCTACGAGTCTACGACCAACCACATCGCCCCCCCTCCCAACCCATACAACACCATGAGACTAACAACTACTTTTACACCGATCCATCAACCCCACGCACGGAAACAGTGCACCAACCAATTCACTAATGATTGCATTAACTGAATGCATCCTACAAGATAGATATACGACACTAACCCACAAGAGTCATCAGTGGAACCTACCTGTGCAATCCACTTATGGTAGTATCCTACGGTTCCAATTAATTTAGTAGCCAGAACAAAAATAAAAATGCCAAACACTAATCATAGAACTCATAGAATGAGGTCGCACGTTCGTAGCACCTACTTATAGTTAAAATTTATTAATTTTGAAAATTATAAATTAAATACTAGAAAAATGTGAAACTCACTTTTCTAGATTACCTCAGCTACGTATGTTAATTGTTTTAATAATGACATTAGGAAAAATGTCATTCTAATTCCATTCCCGTCAAAGCACCCATACGTGTTGACCAACGAGTGCCTACTTCGCCAATCTTGTAGCACCATTAAAATAGGGGTAGTATATTCCCTTTTGGATTACATAGAGATAAGGAACCTACCAGAACGAAAGGTCGAAATACAACGAACCACAAGAAAATACTAGAAAAAAAAAAAAAAAACCAGCCCACCATATTCCAAGCCGACGGCCACAACCAGCCAGAACCAAATCCACACAGGGGTCCCCACTGACCCGCTACCCAGACCAAGAACCACATGCACACTCACAGTGTACAATATAAGCAGCGTCCACTCACGAACCACCCTCTCCCACTTCTCCTCCTTTCTTCGTCGCCCATCGCTCCTCCTCTTGCTCCACTTCCATTCTCCCTCGCTCTCAAGAACCATGGGTAAGCAAGCAAGAAATCAAGCATTTTTCCTTTTGTTTCTTTTGATCTTCTTTTGCTGATTTTGTTGTTGTTACGGCGCAGCTGGCGGCAAGATCAAGATCGGTATCAACGGTGAGGCTCCGTTTTCCCGTTGGCTCTGTTCTTGATTTTTTTATGGAATCTGTTGTCGCTGTTCTTGTTGTTTGCTTGGGTATGGTTTAGGGCTGGTGTTTTTGGTTCTGATCTTGGTTTCTATGTTAGGATTTGGAAGGATCGGTCGTCTGGTGGCGAGGGTTGCGCTCCAGAGGGACGATGTCGAGTTGGTGGCCATCAATGATCCCTTCATCAACACCGATTATATGGTATAAATATAATATTACAATATATTATGCTGCAAGTCCGATCGGTCAGGGTTTCGTGTTTCTTGGAAAATTCTGACACATCTGATCTGTTCCTACTGTTATGTTTTAGCTGGGAGGTTGTTTCCCGTTTTTTAAAATAAATTTCTAGATATAGAACTGTTTGCTTTTCTTGTCCTGTGCACGTAACATGGGATCTACTTTCCAGTTGTTGAATTCAATTGTTTTCTTAAAATCGAGGAGTTGTGTATTTCAAATTCCACGTAGACATGTAGTATAAGGGTATATATAAATTGTAGCACACTGAGCAGCTTTCTTGGTGTAATCATGCATATAATTTGGCAGATTGTATTCTATTACTGGTGGATCAGATAATATGCGAAGAAAAACCTGTTTTTCGTGTAAATGAGATTAGTATTTGCTTGTTGTTGGCTTCAGATCAGTTTAGTTTTTCTTCTCTGTCTCCATAATGTTGTATGAGCCTGTACTGTCACCGTCAGTATTATAATAGTTGACTTTTTGGTTGTTTCTGCTTGACTTCTTGCAGTAATGTGCTGAATTTGACATTTGATACCGGGTTCAATGAAAATGGGCTTAATATTTGCAAGTAGTGAGTGTGATGCAGTACTTATTTTTTAAATTTCTTTATGGCCATTAAGTTAGTCTATACTTATAATATAATATTATTATTCTTGAATATCATAATAGTTATATGAGGCTATAGTGCTTTGAGCACCATAATCACATAATAGTTGACTTTCTGTCTACACGACTTTTGGCAATTATGTACTGATTCTGACGTTCAAGACCTAGTTCAATGGAAATGGTTTCTTTTGCAACTTGTGGGCGTCAAAATGCTAATTTATTTTTAATTATATGTGTGAGGTTTTATTCTAGTCTACTAGTTGCAGTCCCGTGCCAATCAATTTCTAATTGTGTAATTGTGGTTCTTTGCCAATAAATTCCTATTTGTCAAATGATGGCTCGATATTTGGATGGTGTGTAATCTTTGAATATGATGTTCTTTCGCTTTCAGAGCCATCCTTGATGGAGATTGGCTGGCTAATGCTGTCTTTTAGTGGTTGAGCCTCCATTTCTGGTCCTTGCACCTAATCTATTTTGGTCAAAAGCAATCAGTGATAGTTGGAGGGCTTTAACTTTGAGACTTTAGATTTCATAATACTTTTTTGGTGATGTTTGCATAACGAGTTTTTCTAATTCAATGAATGTCCTCTAGTTCAAAGATTTTAGCTGAGCTTATCTAATTAGTTAGATGTCCATAATTTGAAGATTGTTATTTGTATTTAAAGTATTTATATAATTGTTACAACTAAGAAAATAGAATAGATTTCATTAACATAAAGCCTCTCCTACATATATAAGGGAGGAAAAGAGTACAAGTTGAGTAGATAGTAATCCCGATCGATCTAGGTAAGATAATAGATAAAATATAATATTTAAAACTACTCAATTATATATCTTATCCTATTAGGACTCTAACACAAGAATATCGGAATAACTTATCTTCTAACAATTTTCATTTTCTTCATTCAGTTATTGAACACTTTTATTTGGTCCTATTAGCATTCTAACACAAGGATATTAGAATAACTTATCTTCTAACAATTATCATTTTCTTCATCCAGTTATTGAACATTTTTATTTGGTTCTGTGGATTTGAATCTTCCAGACGTACATGTTTAAGTATGATACTGTGCATGGACAATGGAAGCATCATGACATCAAAGTAAAGGACTCCAAAACACTCCTGTTTGGTGAGAAGACAGTCACTGTATTTGGCATTAGGTAACCTTTCTAGGCTGGAACATCATTTACTTCTTTAATAATACAGTGACATATACATTTCTTCTGACAGTTTGTAGGATGACAGATGTGTAGTGCTTTTATTGAGGGTAAATATTTAATCAATTAGAATTTTGCATGATAGAAATCCTGAAGAAATCCCATGGGGTGAGACTGGTGCTGAATATGTTGTGGAGTCAACTGGTGTTTTTACTGATAAGGCCAAAGCTGCTGCACACTTGCAGGTGTGCTCTACTACCCTTGTCTTCTTACACTTTATAAAATTATTAGTGTTGCTTCAAAATTAGGAGTGCAAACGGATCGGATACGGTACGGATATGGGTGTTACCATATCTGTATCCATTTTCGAAATACGGATACGGATATTATACGGATAGGAAAATTACGTATCCATATTCTTAAAAAACAGATACGGAACAGATAAAGGAGATCGAATACGAATAAAGTCGGATATAAAAACGGATATGGCAATATACACATTACATAATTAACCAAATAATTAATAATATTTTCATATAATTATATGTTTGAAGTTATTTAGTATATATGAAATAAAAATAACATATATCAAAAATAAAAATAAATTAGATATAATGATAAGTTAGCTTACCTTTTCTAAAAAGAGATGAAGTTATGAATCCAAATTTTAATATTCCATCATTATGGATGTATAATTAATTAATGATTAATAAAAAATTATCATATTTTACAGCATGTTTTGTTAATTAAAGTTAGTAAAATCCTATAAGTGACAAAGTAAAATTCTCTTAAAGTAGATAAATAATTTGACAAAATCAAAATGTAATCCATGAATCTTAATCTACATCATTTGGATTAAATACATGTCAAAATCTACATTATTTAGAAACTCTTAATATACATATCTATTCATGTACAAATTCAACGGTTTTAAAGCAAGAATCACTAGATCTCTAAGTTATAAGCTTTAAAACTAAAATATAATCCATGGATTTTAATATATATTATTTAGATTAAGTACACACCAAGATCTATATCATATATAAACTCATAACATATAGATCTATTCATATCAAATTCAACAGTTTTGTATAAGCTATAACAAGTATATGTTAAATTTAATACTTAGGAATTTCAAAATCACTTGATTTTTTATATACAAACATTTTAAATAGTTTTGATCAAATATAGGGATTTAAATTTCTAATCTAATGATTAGATGTTAAGATATAAAAAGTTGTCTATATATATATATATATGCAGATATCCGTATCCTTATCCATGGAAAATTCAAAAGACATATCTATATCCGTATCCGTGGAAAATTTAAAAGGCATATCCATATCCGTATTTGTATCTGCTTAAATTCAAAAATTCATATCCGTATCCGTATCCATTCATAAACGGATACAGATATTTTACGAATATACCGTATCCGTTTGTACCCCTATTCAAAATGCAACCCTAAGTGACTTGGTAGAATGGAAGGCCTTTGTCGTTCTTTTACCAAAGGCTAGAATGATATGGCATTTATTTTCCGTTTTCAGCATTTTGAAACTTGAAAGTAGGTATCTGATCCAATGATTTTGCACATTGGCCTTGTTTCTAAGTTGCAAAGAGTATTTTAATTTTGAAAGTTCTTATTGAGAAATTGATCTAATTTTACTTTGGAAGTACCTCTTATAACTTTTGAAAACTTATATAAATCTGAAAGAAATTTTATGGTTTCATATATTAATTGACTTTCCACCAGCAAAATGCCAGTTTCAGAAAAATCATTTTTCTGTTATAAAAGCGCATCTTGTGATGATTAGGGACTTGCATATAATTCTCATCCATCTAGGTTAATAGTTGCACATAATAAAAAACTTTCCTCGGTTGGCTTGTGCTTTGATTGTCACTTATGCGGCACATTATCACTTTTGAACAGGGTGGTGCTAAGAAGGTTGTTATCTCAGCACCCAGCAAAGATGCTCCAATGTTTGTCATGGGTGTGAATGAGCATGAGTACAAACCGGATATTGACATAGTCTCCAATGCCAGCTGCACCACTAACTGTCTGGCTCCCCTCGCCAAGGTTCTTAGACATTTTCTGTCTTTTGTACCTGAATTTCTGCATCTTTGTATGAGAGGACATAAGACTTAATGTTTTGTATTGAATTTGGCAGGTCATCAACGACAAATTTGGTATTGTTGAGGGATTAATGACCACTGTGCACTCAGTTACTGGTGGGGATCATCTTGCTACACATCTTTACTTTCCTTTTCCTTTGCACAGGCCATAATAATGTTTTTTAATATTCATAAAAATAAAAGAAAATGATATTTTCCCCCCTTAACTCTCTATTTGTCTTTACCAGCGACCCAGAAAACTGTTGATGGGCCATCTAGCAAGGACTGGAGGGGTGGGAGAGCTGCTGGTTTCAATATCATCCCAAGCAGCACTGGAGCTGCTAAGGTACTTCATATTAGCAGCACTGATATCCTGAATCCTTCTTTCAAATAAGCACCTGTTCAAAAAATATTTCATGGGTGTCTCTTTGCATCTGAACACTTAATTTGTGTTAAAAAAATGTCATTTTTGTTGAAAACCAGGAACATGTTCTATATAGTCTTTTTGTATGAATTATTAACCTCTCTGCTCTCTTTTGTTTCTGAAAATATTTGTTTGAAAAGTAGAAATAAAATAATACTCACTATGTGCATATATGAGAAGTTGTTACCGGCATTCATGAGGCTAACATGCTAAGAAGCACAGACACTTCGTTGGAGAAGTCTTGTTGGTGTCGGACATCAATTCTTGCCCTGTACATGTCCAACTGCTCTTTTTTTATTGTGGGATACGTCCAAAACACTTCCTGCGCACTTTTAGCCTATTCTTGATTATGCAGGACAACATTGGGGAGATGTCTTAATCCATTTAAAAACATTTGCTTGCTCATTACATATTGTTTCTTAATTTTTTACATTAAATTTCAATTTGTGATGCAATTTTGTAATATTTTTTTTTAAATATACATTGCCATGTTCCTCAGTGCATCCATGTCCTTGTCCTACTTTTTTAGGATTTGAGTTTTCTACGTGTCGGTTTGGTGTCTCGTACTTGCATCCTTGCTTTGCTGGTATAATATTTTCAGAAAGAAAAATATGTATATGTCAATTCTTATTAAAATACAGCAGTACGAATTAAAGTATCTTCTTGTTCTAATGTATATTGCCCAATTTTAATTTACAGGCCGTTGGAAAGGTTCTTCCTGCTTTGAATGGAAAGCTTACTGGTATGGCTTTCCGTGTTCCAACTGTGGATGTCTCTGTGGTTGATCTAACTGTAAGGCTTGAGAAGTCCGCCACATATGAGCAGATCAAGGCAGCAATCAAGTAAGTGATGATGAACCATTTTACACATTTTGGAATGTCAGTTGTCCTAATATATGTTGTTTCTGAAGTATGAAATTGACAACTATAAATTAATAATCGTTAACAAAAGCATTACAAAAAAAGACAACCATAAATTCATAATATTTACTCTTTATCTCTCCCTCTCTGAAAAAGGAGCTAGTCTCTTGATAATTTTTTTGCAATTATATATCCCATTTTTCTGAGTAAATAACATTTCTATTGGATCTGAGTTTTACGTCTACATTGCAGGGAAGAGTCGGAGGGGAAGATGAAAGGTATCTTGGGTTACGTTGAAGAAGATTTGGTTTCCACTGACTTTGTGGGTGACTGCAGGTACACTCTTTGTTCCCAATAAAGGGTGATACGGTAAAACTGAATATTGTAAATCCTGTACGGTTCTGATTCTTGCTTCCTTTGTCTTTTCTCCCTTACCTTTTAATTTTATGTCTGGTGAGGTTTGCGAATCTCTCCACTTTCAAGTTGGGTCTCACATCCTTTCAAGTTTGCGAATCTCATCCTGGGCTGATTACACAGCTATTTCTTACTGCTGCATCAGTCGTTACACTGTTACCTGATTTTACATTTCTTCAGATAAGTAGATTTGCTTCATTTTGGTTTCTTGGCAGGTCAAGCATTTTCGATGCTAAAGCTGGAATTGCTTTGAGTGAGAACTTCGTGAAGTTGGTGTCCTGGTATGACAACGAATGGGGTTACAGGTAATTGTTTGCCCTTCTAATTTAACTAGCTTATATAGAAAATGTGAATGTTATAAACAATTTGGATGATTACTAATAGGCCCACTTGGTATCACATGTACAGACCCACTTATTCAAGCGATTTGCTCCAAATTTAGATCAATCTTGAACCTCCCTTGTTTTCCTCACTTGTTAATGTTGTTTAGATCAATCATGCGTTAACTTCTTCCCTTCACCTGCAGCTCTCGTGTGGTTGACTTGGTCCTTCACATGTCTAAGACTCACTAGAATGCTGCTGTCAGACTACTGATTTGGTGAAAATAAACTAGTAACAAACTGCTGCTATTGATGTTGAAGCAGTCCACAAGGTGCCAGGCCGTTGTGTTATCTTACTTCACTCTTCTTTCTTTCTTTATGTTTGTCATATAGTTTTGAGAACTCTATTTCAGCGAGGTGTCATCCACCCGTCCTTTTTATTATGAAATTTGCAAGCGAAGGATTTGCGGATAAACTCTAGAGTGGATGTTGTTTATTTGTGATATTTATCTTGGTACACTTCTAGACCGGATGCCCCGGATACTATACCTTGTGTGATATATCATAGGAACATTTCTCACATATATTTGTCATTGTTAATGATACGAACTGTTTACTGCAGTCGTGAGTTGGGCACCATGGGTCCTGTCTAGCAGGGCTAAGGTTAGAAAAAGGTAAGGTCAGGAGAAGTGTGAGCATTGAAAGTAGCATGGGAGGAAAAGCAGCGAATGACATGGGCAAAGGTGTCTCGAGGCATGGGGGATGATGTCGCTCAGGGCAAGTGTCTTGCCTTAGTTTTAGACAATCGAAGGGTCCAAGCGAACGTATGTTCACGTATCTCATATCAACAAGATAATCAATCTTACCTAGCTCATTCTATTAAGCATTTCTTACGATAGTGCTAACTTTTGAGCTTCAATGCATTTTTGGTTAGAACTTGCGGTTCAAGACCTCTAATCTAGTGCTCCTTAGCTGCATTCACCTTGATGCAGCTACCTCAATTGTTGGGTCCTCATCTGCTCTCAAGAGTGATGTAGTTTGGATGTAGTTTGGTCCTCATCTGCTCTCAAGAGTGATGGTTTGGATGTAGTTTGGTCCATTTGTGAGAAATAACACAGAAGGTTAGTGAAGCAGTTGCTACGAACGTACGCTTTTATCAACTAGAGTTATGAGTCACCTCTTCACGAGGACAAAGCCACTACTGTGGCAAGGGGTGGTTGACATACTCTTGGTCAAAAACCAAGACCGAGGATGATAGGAAGTAGGCCTTGGTTCTAAGGATACATGGTCACAATGAGGCCTTGGCTTTTCATAACAATTATTTGGGAGATCGAGCCTCAGTCATCAAAACCTACTCTTCCTAAGCCTCGGTGCTTACTTGGACAGGAGGCTCTAGGGTAGTTAGAGAGGATGATGGAAGGAAAGATGTACTAGGTGGAATTGGAGACCATAGGGAGTCGCCTTTGTCTTGGTTCATCATAAGGGAGTCATCTCCAAGATTCTTGTAGGCCTCCACCGTAATTTGTATGATTGACAAAGGCAACCAATCAATCACTTACACTACTTCTAAAGCCAAATGGACCTCCACAATTCTGCAGACACTCTAATGTGCCTTTTGCTAGCTTCTATCTTCAAAGACGAGCTTAGTATCTAACTCTAGAGTTTCGATCCATTAGCTTTTTCCAGGCATCCACCTCCTCTCTGCTTTGGGTTGTATTGAGAGAAGGGGAGACTCTAAGACCTCATCAACGGCTTCATTGGAGATGCAATCTATTTGTTGAATCACAAGGTGGTCGATGCAACCAGGTGGTTGATGCAACCTTGAACATATGGTGGAGCACCTTGTGTCAATTTTTTCCTTCGATACTAGAAAATTAAGTGTGTAGCATTGAGTTGGTTGAAATGCACAACCTCAATTCAACCTTTCTCTCGTCGTTTGTCGACTCAATAACTCCTTTAGTATAAATATACACCCACATTCATTTGTGCATTAGCATATATATACAATTACAGTAAAAGACTCAAGGATATAGGGAATACTCTATTTTCTATATCACTTATAAAACAACTCATGCACAAGATTGGGAAGGAAGATACAACACACTCTCTCATTGTTGTGCTCTTCTTACTCGTTATCATGGTCACATCCACGTCATTATGTCCATAATTGCTTACAATCAATTTAGTCCATTACATGCATATGAAAGCTTCCATTAACGTGCCTTGATCGCAATGACTCTTTTAACTTACGCACACTTAAGTGTACATTTAAGTTCTACTTGTGCACACTTTAGTGCCATTAAATTTCATTACTCGTATGCATTGAAGCACCACCAAGCTTCATCACTCACATCACTAATGTGCATCGATTCTTAGCTTTACTCTTCACAATAAAGTCTATACACACTTGATGCATTGAAGCTTCATTACTTGTCCTTGACTGTAACGTTCTTCATTGACTCACATGTCATCATGAGTCTTGAAGTCCCTTCACTCATGTAGTAACACCCGTAAAATTTATTTTTGTAATTATTTACATTTTTATGAATTTTATTCTTAAACGGGTGTTACTACTCCGAGGCCGTTGTGTGGTTTTGTACTTTTGGGCTTGGGCCTCGTGGACCGGCTTCTATTTACGTGTCCCTGTGCTTGATTGGCACTGTACATTGTGGCACTGTACGTGTGGGGCCTGGGTGTGGGTCTGTGTTGGGCCCGAGTGTTGGTCCATGTGGGGCCCGCATTCGTGGGCCTATTGTTGAGGCTTGCAATTAGCCTCTTGGTTGTGATGGGTTGGGTTCGTGCAGTGGTTGGCGAGGCTGGCGGTTGAGGGAGGTTGGTATGTGCGTGGCTAACTGGTTGCCTGCACGCAGCCACCTACTCTCCCTACGTGGCTTTTTAAGCCAAGACCCTCTAGCATGCACGACCCAAGCTTCTCCTCTTCTCCCCCACGCACTTCTCGTTGTCCTAAGCACACCATCCTCCCCTTTTCCCCCTCCACTCATTCTCTCTCCCTCCTGCCTCTCTCTCACTCTCCCTCCCCTGTTCCTCTCCTCCCTGCATTCTTCTCTCTGTTCGGTGTGCTCAAGGGTAGGTGACGATGTGCGGCGGCTCGTGGTGGCGTGTGGAACTCGCGTGGAGTGCTCTTGTGGTCGTGGTTGCGTCGTGGTTGTCGAAGTTAGCTAGAGAATCGTCGAAGTGCATTTTCAGGTACGCATCTCCAATCCCTGTAATAGAGAGCATGGAAATGGTAGAAATTGATAGGGTTGCATGAAATCTAGGTAAATTTACATTCCTAAAATTTATGGTGATTTTATGAGAATTTATGATGGATTTATGAGCATTTATGTCGATGGTTGCGTTTTGGGTCCTTTTGACCCTTCTGCCTTTGCGATTTTATATCTTAATGCATGGTAAATGGATTTTAATTTTGTTTGTGAGGATTTGGAGTAGACTCGAGGGTCTACATCTTATGTTTTATGGAAGATTTTTGATATTTGTTTAGGGGGTTCGATCAGAGGTTCCAGTTGGGGCGATTTTAGACTGTAGGGTTTGAGTTGTTTTCTGTTTTTCGCAGAATTCAGCATACTGAACCATTTCGATATGTCGTTTTTCTGTTAGTTTGGACCTCTTGTCAAAATTCGATCGTCCGATTTTGGACGGTTGACTGAATCAAGAGATTTTGGTCGACCGAACCATTTTCGGTATACCGAATTTGGCCTAAGTGTTGACCGTTAACCTTATTTGGTCGACCGATCCAGATTGGTCTACCGAACCAGGGGTTTTCGGCATACCCAACTTGTTTTTGGCATGTCGAATTTGGGCCCAAATGTGTTTGTAAAAATATGATTCTCGAGAGTTTTCCAGATTGGTTTGTCTTGTCCCATTGAGAGGGATTGTGGGCCGTCAGTGGTGGTCTCCTAGGACACCTGATGTACCGTTTTGCCGAGGTTTTGGAAGAGTTTTCAAAGATATGAAAATGGTTTTGGAAAGTGGATTTCAAAGAAATAGTTGGCCTGTTTTGGAAAATGTTTTCCTGGTTTTCTATGTGCGGGCCGAGACAATGTGGGATCGTGTCATTAGGACTAGGGAATGTGACAACATTCTCGAGTGGTCGGGTGCGACTCCTTGGTTGAGGTCGGGGACTGAGATACCTAAGGCTGAGAGGCATCAGTTCCTCGAGGTATGAGACGACAGGGTTGAGGTTCGCGGGTTAAGGTGTCATGTGGCATGACGGGGAGGTATGATACTCCCGCTGTCGCTGTGAGCACTGAGGCTCGGGTGTCGTCGGGTGTGGAGGTATGACACTCCCTCCTGAGCACCGTGTGTGGAAGACGCCATGATGCGGCGGACCTTGTGGTGGCTAATGCGGGTGGGACACGTGCCCTGTAGCTGGTAGCGTCGTGAGAGACAGGACAACCTTCTCAGGAAGGGTTTGGCTTTTAAGGGTTCTCTAGAGAGGGAGAATCGCGGAAAGGTGAACGCTCCTACACAGGATGGCTGTCACCGTGGCAGTGTAGAATGTCGTGATCGCTCCTACACAGGCGTGTAGCCAGAGTTTGGTTGCTTGGCGCCGGACCTCTTGATTCACTATGTGTGGTTTTGACCATTGAGGGCCTTTGTTTGTGATTTTGGACTGGTAGAGCCTCGATTGCGGTTTTGGCTGGTGTAGGCCTAGATTGTGAGGTTTTGAGAAAATAGTTTGCAAAATGAATTTAAAAGGAAAATAAATTATAGTTTTGTTTTCTGTGGTTTTCTTAGGATGCGTACTTAGTGACTTTTGTCACTCATGCGTTTTTCCTTGTGTTTTTGATTTGCAGGTGCAGGTGTAGGCATGTAGAGGTCTAGCGTAGTGCATATAGTCGAGAGTCTCCTAGCCACACACACAAGTTCATGGTAGTTAGATATTTTCTATTGAGCTTTAATTTTTCCGTAATTTAATTTGTTTTAAATTAGTGTGGAACATACAAGGCGCTACAGTTTTGGTATCAGAGCTCCAAGATCATTAGGTTGCACTACACCTAGGGTGTCCGGTCTAGAGACTCCATAGGTTTGCATACATGGTAGAGTCTGTACTTGATTTTTTTGCCATGGTTTTTTGGTTGTTGTTTTGTCTATGGTGCAAGTACTTTGCCTTTCTCCTACAGGATGCCTCTTCATGGTCGTAAGGGCAAGGCCCCTATCGAGGAGATCGAGCCTCGAGAGGACAAAGGTGAATGGAAGGCGATTCGTGTGGAACTAAGGAGTTTGACACACG
>JAMKQA010000522.1:0-28433 GCA_024699735.1 Posidonia australis
CCCCCCCCCCCCCCCCCCCCCCCCTCAGCTCTACATCTAGGGGCTATTTATAGAATGTTTTCTAATGTCATATCTCGTTGGAGGATGTGGAGATATTATCTAGATATTTATTTAAATTAAATTTTAAAATTTTAAATCAGATATTTTAACTCGTCGCCGCATGTAAAGGCGACTAGCTTAGATATTTTATTTTCCTAGCGTAGAAAATCAATAAAAAATAATAAAATAATCCATTAAAGCTAGTCATCGGTAGGAGTGGCAATGAGTTCTAAATTTTGAAATATTTAAAATTTAAGCTTGAAACCAACTCGTTACAAATCTAGGAATCGTCTATGACTTAATCTTTATTTTTAAAATTTTCTATGTAACGAAAAATTATTTTTAATAAATATCTAGTTTAAACACAAATTTAATATCTTTTATAATTACAAAGATGAGGTTAATTAGTTTTGTGGATATTTTTGACTTGGTTTAAAATCGTAACCACTTCGATATTTTAGATTTATCTTTATTTTTAAATATTATTTTGAATTAAATATAGTTATAACATTTAAAAATGTGATAATTAACTTAAAACCTCGTTTTTGAGCAAACTAAAAATATATCATTTTAAAATTAACATCATTCACTCTTCTAGAATTTTGTAGAATTCTCTTCAATTAGTTGCTATTTTTAAAAGTTTATATGATATATCATATATTTAAGTGCTAGGAAAATGATAGAAATATTAATAATTATGGGAAAAATTAGTAAAATATTTTATAAAAATCTCATATAATATATTAAAGCCCAGGATGACAAAATATCACATAAAAGACCCCCCAGATACTTGATGCCTCTACAAGTGGCGATAAGACTCATAACTAGTGAAATTGACAATAATTTCTGTCACCACTCAAACTAGCAACAAGTTTGGCTTTTACAATTTTCCCTTTGTTGTTTATATTAATCCAAAGAGATGCTTTAAAGGTTCAGAATAACTTCAGAAATTCAATAAAAATCATAAAACCATTTTCTTTAACATTAAAATACTCAAATCTACCACTAATTTGAGTTCAATGAGAATATTAACTCTGCCACAACTAATTAACTCACATTAATTAATGTTTAAGGTACTCAAATTTGTTATTAGTTTGAGTGGAATAAGTGTGTTAACTCTGTCATAGTTAATAACCTCACACAAGAAAAAATACTTAAGGTAGTTAAATCTACTACTAATTTGAGTATGTTAACTCAGTCACAATCAATGACCTTGAATCAAGAAAAGTAAAAATGTTATTAAATAAATCACATCAAATTCAGAAGATGTGTTAAATATCCTTAGTTATGTGATTTAAGGAGCCTCAAAGTTTTCTATCCTTAAATAACTCTCGGAAATACAAAAATGAGTTATTGGCAACCTCCTCCTTCTTCTTCTTCTTTTCCTCCTCTTTCATTCCTTCAGAGGAGAGAGAGAAAGAGAGAGAGAGAGAGATAAAGAGAGTGGTGGGGAAGAGAGAAAGAGCATGGGCCCTGGCCAAGTGTTACCCCTGCCCATGAAGAAGAGGCAAACTTCGATCATCGTCTTGGTGATTGTGCAAGCTCGATTGGGAACGAGAGGGAGTTGCCTTGCAAGGAGGTTGCCAACAGTCGTCCACGGTCTGTGTGTGTCGTTTTACGGTACACACCCATGGATCCTCTATTTTTATGCCTAGACTATTGATATGAGTATGCTTATGTTGATCGTGCTATGTGGATGCTTTGGTTATTTTTAGAGGATTTTTGGTGGATTTTATAGTGATTAATCAAGTTCATGGGTGAATGGTGTCTATGAGCTTTGATCCGCAATTTCTTGAATTTTTACTCATTAGATCTTTAAGATTTTTATTGCAAATGGTTGATCATCTCTAGATCTTGATATGGGTGGAGAGACTAGTTGTGACTCCTAGTTACGGATGAATTTTTGGGTTTCTATAGGTTTTATGTGCTTTGGTTTTTAACTAGAGGTGTGCCTCTCTAGCGTGGTTTAACGCCCCATTGCACTACATTCTAGTATCAGTACTACCCAAACTATTTATTAAATGATTAACTATAAAAGAACTAAGATTAATAAGGAAAAATAAAGTCTACTACTACCTAGAACCTTAGTGTGCGACTACGTGGCTCCTTCTATATGCACCAAAACTAGATTACACCTTTATTCTGCACTTCGAAATAAAATAATAAAATAAAATGTGTGAGTGACCTCAAGTCACCAATACAGTCCATCCAAAAACCACGATGAAAACCTTGAGAAACACACCAGTCATAATTATCAAAACTGATTCAGAAGGTAATCCAAATCTACGAAACTTAATCACAATTTTCTGAAAATCCACTTTGCAAAAACATGCATTTTCCAATCATAATCATTTTTCCTTTGAAATCACATGTGCTTTTTAAACCATTTTGTGCATTCAAATCCTCATTTGAAATCGTCTCAGTAAGCCACACACAGTACGAGCAAAACCTATCATGTCATCTTAGTCACAGCTGACTAACCCAGCCACAAGTAATTGCTGAAGACTCCTACTTCTCTCAACTGCATTGCCGTAGTGAACCACTCTGTGTAGGAGTCCAACTGCCTTGGCCCACGAGCCTCACAATATCACATTATATTCACACACACGAAGTGCATCCTTCCGATGCATCTTGGTGTCTAAGAACTTGGGGACTCCAATCCCAGACTTAGCCAACACCGGCATAGAGAGTAATCTGGTTTCTTTCACCGAGACCCTACAGTACCACAACCAGAGTCATGGTCTCTTTCACTCAAACTCGACATCGACAACCATGTCCTAAGACTCGTAATCGATTTTGCTGGGGTTTAATCTCTCTATCAATTACTACCCTACCGCTATATGGATCCAACTAAAAATTGCAAAAAACCTTTTCAAAACATGCATTTCCTTTTTTTAAAAATCATTTCCAAAACAGTTTCCTTTACAATAATCATTCTTAGGAATTTGAATTAATAATTAAACACAAGTGATTCTACTGAAAATCAGTGTCAACAAAAATTATGGTACCAACCTGTGGTATTAATCTATCGAACCTTCACGTGAGCTAAACCCACGAGTCGGGTTTTTACTATTAGACCAGAAAATAAAGAACACGACGTTGGAAATCAATAGGAATGGGAGCCCCTGGTAGACCCATTTCTAGCACTTTAAAAACCACAGAAAATTCATAAAAATGAAGGGATTTAAGCCTTCTATCATTTGGGACAAAAACCACTAAAAACAATTGAGTATAACTCGAGATATAAAATCATAAAGCTCGTAAAGTCATTATGTTGTTAATGTAGCTAAACCACTCGAACTTCATCAAAATCATTGGAAATTTGCTAAAAAATTAAGAAGCTTCTTCGATTCATCAGAAATCAACCTAAATGACTGATCATTCATGAATCTAACTGAATTGAAGAAGAAAAAGGGTGTGGAATGCATACCTAGTGCGTTCCTAGTGACCTCTTCCTTCTCCGATGAGTCCCTGGGTCTCCAGCAAGCCTCCCTCCTCCACTCAGACATCTCTATCTCTCTCTCTTCAGTTCTCCTTCTCTTTTGGTTTTTCTCCCTCTCTTCTCTTTGATCTCCTACCCAACACTAGACCCTCCTCCTCCTTTTATTTTCTTTGTTCCTTGTTGCCATTCTTCACCTACAGCCGCTTAAAATGTCACTTACACAGCGATGCAAGACATGGCAGAAGTCGACATAGGCAGGGTAAGGGGAAGTGCGGTGTCGTTGACAGGGCATCGGGAGCACAGTAGAGGGTGGCAACTCATCGTGCATCATTGTGATTGTTTGACGTTTCCCTCATCTTGGTCCCACACACACATGGGGTTACAAAATGTCAAAACACCACATAGTACGGGAAACCAAAGAAAGATACAAACACATCAAAGAAAATTGAACACACTTCGGCTTCAATTGCACAATCATAAAACCATATTATCCAAATTACAAATACATTATTTACATCAATTCTAGATTACTAGTCTACCAAAACACGATATTAGTACACAGGCCCAAACTACGATTCTAGAATGCGGGATATTGCAACCTACCCTTTTAAAAAGATTTTCATCTCCGATATTCACCTTTAGTAGAACAAGTGGGGATATTGCAACCAGATATCTGCCTCATGCTCCTAGGTAGCTTTCTCTATGTCGTGGTGCTGCCATTGAACCAATACCAAGGCAATCACTTTGTTCTTGAGGACTTGTTCCTTTCAAACCAGTATTTGAACCACGTCCTCTACCATAGACAAGTCCTCCCGTAGCTCCTTTGGCTACACTGGTATCACCAGAGATGTGTCTACCAGGCACTTCCTTAGCATAGAAACATGGAAGATGCTATGCACTCTTGAAAGTTTTAGAGGCAAATCTAACTTGTATGCCACTTCACTAACTATTCTAGAGATTTGGTAGTGCTCAATGTAATGAGGACTCAACTTTTCATATTTTCCAAATCTCACCACTCCTTTGGTTGGTGATACCTTTAAGAAAATGAAGTCTCCTACTTTGAATTCCAAAGATCTCCACCTTCTGTCTGCATAGTTCTTTTGCTTGCTTTGTGTAGCCACCAATCTCTTTCGAATCAGGTCCACTTTGTCTTTACACTGGTGCACAATCTTTGGGTTCACAAGCTAACGTTCTAGGTGGGGTCTTCTACATGGCTTGCCATACAGTGCTTCATATGGTGCCATCCCAATGCTAGAGTGATAGCTGTTGTTGTAAGCAAACTTGATCAGTGGCAGATACTTCTCTCAACTTCCTCCAAAGTCCTAAGCACATGCCCTCAACATATCCTCTAGTGTCTAAATAGTTTTTTCTGTCTAACCATCTTTCTGAGGGTGGAAAGCGGTGCTGAAGTTTAACATAGTGTCAAATGCCTCCTACAATGCTTCTTAGAGCCTCAATATGAATCGGGTGTCTCTGTCAAACGCTATTAACACTAGAACACCATGCAGTCGAACTATTTTAGACACGTACAACTCTGCCAGCTGCAACAATGGAAGATTCACCTTCATGGGCAAGAAGTGTGTCAACTTTGTGAGCTAATTCACAATTACCCAAACTGTATCATTCTTCCTTCTGGTCTTGGATAATCCTATCACAAAGTCCATCGACACGTGCTCCAAAGTCTAATGCTGGAGTGATAGCTGTTGTTGTAGGCAAACTCGATTAGTGGCAGATGCTCATCTGAGGTTCCTTCAAAGTCCAAGGCACAGGCCCTCAACATATCCTCTAGTGTCTAAATAGTTCTTTCTGTCTAATCAACTATTTGAGGGTGGAAAGCGATGTTGAAGTTTAACATATTACCAAATGCCTCCTGCAATGCTCCCTAGAACCTCGATGTGAACTGAGTGTCTCTGTTAGACACGATTGATACTAGAACTCTATGCAGTCGAACTATTTCAAACACGTACAACTCTACTAGTTGTAATAATAAAAGATTCACTCTCATAGGAAGAAAGTGTGCCGACTTTGTGAGCCGATCCTCAATTATCTAGACTGTATCATTCTTCCTTCTAGTCTTGGGTAATCCTGTTACAAAGTTCATCGACACATTCTCTCATTTTCAGACTGGAATATCTAATGGTTGCAGAGTTCCTTTGGGCTTGTGATGGTCAATCTTCACCATTTGGTAGGTCGCATACTTTGCCATGTGCTCAGCAATCTCTCTTTTCATTCTACCCCATCAGAAATTTCTTTTCAGATCCTTATACATCTTAGTGCTTCCTAGGTGAATCATGTATCTAGACCTATGGGCTTCATCAAGCAATCTCTGTAAAACCTCCTCCACTTGAGGCACATACAAGCATAGATCATATCTGAGTCCTCCATCTATACCAATAGAGAAATGAGGTGCCATTCCTTCCTCCAACTTCGACCAGATGTCTCGCACAAATAGGTCCAATTGCTGAGCTATCACAATTGCTTCCAACAATCTCGGGTGAGCAAATAAATTTTCCATCCAGGCTCCAGCAAGTCCTTGAGACTACCTTCATGATCTACACTCAACCAACTCTTCTAGCAGATGCCATTCTTTGATCATGAGGCTGGCCACAACATGAGTGTGTCTACTTGAAGCGCCTGTGACCAAATTAGCCTTTCTTGAGTGGTAGGACAAGCTGAAGTCATAATCCTTGATGTATTCTACCCACCTCCCCTGCCACATGTTCAAATCCTTCTGTGTAAAGATATACTTTAAGCTTCGATGATCTTTGAATACCTTAAACTATTCACCATACAAATAACACTTCTAAATCTTTAAGGCAAATACCACTACAGTCGTCTCCAGGTTGTGGGTGGGGTAATTCTTCTCATGGTCCTTCAGCTAATGGAAACCATATGCCACTACCTTCCCATACTACATCAACATGCACTCCAATCCGATCCCATAAGCATCACTATATATAGTGAAACAACCACTCCCAAAGGGTAGAGTCAAAACTAGAGATGTGACCAAACAAGCCTTCAGCTCATTGAAGCTTTCTTTGCACTGCCAATCCCACATACATAGAACCTCCTTCCGAGTCAATTTGGTTAAGGGTGCTGCGATCTTAGATAAATCTTGGATAAATCTCTGATGGTATCCTATCAAACCCAATAAGCTTCTAATTTCTAACACATTCTTAGGTTTGACCCAACTATTCACTACTTCTACTTTGGCTGGATCTACTTTAATACCTTCTCCTGAGGTGATATGACAAAGAAAGGTGACCTCTTCTGGCTAAAACTCGCATTTGGAGAACTTTGCGTAGAGATGGTGTTGTCTCAGCGTCTCCATCACAGTCCTTCAATGCATCTAATGAGTCTCTATATTAGGAGAATATACCAACACATCATCCACGAACACTACTACAAAATGGTCTAGGTAGGGCCTGAATACTCTATTCATCAGGTCCATAAAGACAGTTGGTGCATTTGTCAACCCAAACGCCATGACCAGGAACTTGTAATGGTCATATTGGGTCCAAAGGACTATCTTGTGCACTTCTGACTCCCAGATCCAGAGCTAGTGATACCCTAATCTCAAATCTATCTTCAAGAAGATTGAGGCTCCTTGCAATTGGTTGAACAAATCATCTATCCTAGGTAACGGGTATTTGTTCTTTATAGTGATTTGGTTCAGCATCCAATAGTTAATACATGGTTGGAGCAAACCATCCTTCTTTTTGACGAACAACACCGGTACTCCCCAGGGTGATACACTCGACTAGATAAATCCTGTGTTTAGTAGTTATTGTAGCTGATTCCTGAGCTCCCTTAGTTTAGCAGGTACCATTCTATAAGGAGTCATCAAAATGGGGCTCAACCTTGGCACCAGATCAATAAGAAACTCTACTTCTCCGTGCAGCTGCATATCAGGTAACTCCTCTGGAAAGATGTCAGGGTATTCTTGAACAATTGGTATATCCTATACCCTTAAAACTGACGAGTAGAATGCTATCACACTGGCCAAGTAGCCCACACTGCCTTTTGTTAAATGGCGATAGGCCTTTATTGTCGAGATTACTTTTTTTGGTTCTCTCGATCTGATTCCTTGCACCATGCACTATCTTTGGCTTGGACATTCTGCCAACAGTCTCTTCTTTACACAGTCTAACATTGCTAAATGTAACACTAGCCAGTTCATTCCCAATATGACATCATACTCCTACATATCCATTATGATTAGACTGGCCATAAAATCCTTGTCTCCAAGCTTAACATCAACTGATTGCAGATACCTCCATGCTAGGTTGTGCTTTTCCAATGAAGTCACCACATCTAGATGGAAAACCAACCTAGCTGGCCTTTCTCCAATCTCAACTACAAACGACTCAGAGATAAAAGAGAATGAACTCCTTGAGTCGAACAAAACTCAGACCATTCAATCAGCTACAAGAAAGGATCCTAACAACACACATCATAACAATAAATCATAATTATTATTTTTGAACACAGTACTCGATACATTACTACATAAAGGTCCATATTACATATTCATTATTGCTCCTTACCCTCTACAACGTCCCTTGAAGGACCGGCATTAAGAGCAGATATGGCAAACACTCAGTTTTTGGTCAATTGGTGACATGTGTCTCCAGTTGGCTTCGAAGGATTAAGATAGCTTTTTTGAATATATCCAGTCTTTCTGCAATTGTAGCACACTATGCCTTCTAGACCCCATTGTCGGCGTGTGCACTACATTGCTGCGTGCCCGTCCTTCCACAAAAGTAGTAGGATTTTCCTCTGGAGCCACTTTTCGAACTAGTATTGTCGTATCCAGTACTTCCTTTTCCAACAATAATGCGTCCTTCCTCAACAACTGAACCAAGGTACTCCTTCCTTTTCTTTCCAAAGCTCCTAAAACTTCCAAAACTCATTACTATAGATATCCCATTTTTGCATTTCCTAGAGTTCACTTAGGATAAGAACCTTTGAAACGTCCCAGATCACATGACTAAGGAGCTCTAACCTTCTTCTTGATTTTCCCATAGAATTTTTGTGTTTTTTAGGGTTTTTAATGCATCTCTGTGGATTAAGATAAAAAACAGGGAGAAAAATGCAAAAAGACCTGGATGTTGCCTGTCTCACCAGCGACAAGACTCATTGCCACTTGAAGTGGCGACTAGCTTCTCAAGTGCCATCACAGAAGGCAACAAAAATCCTGACATTCTCTCCAAATAATTTGTCATCCCAAGCCTAAATATAATATTTGGGATATTCATAAATGTTATCCTTATTTTTCCCATAATTATTATAATTTCTATAATTTTCTAATATTTAAATATCTATGCATATCATATAAATCATTATAAATGCTAAATGATTCTAGAAAATTATTGAAATTCCAATGACTTGATAATTAAGATTACTTATCTTGATTTTTACCAAAAATGAGCTTTTTATGACGAGTTATCACAATTTAATGTTATAGCTTATTTTCAATTGAAGATAATGCCAAGAAAATAAAAATAAAATCCAAAAATCAAGATAATTATGAATTTAAACTAAATTAGATTTATCCTTGATTTTAACCGATGATTTCTCATAATTATTAAAGATTTAATTTTCAAATCCAATTTACTAAACATTTTAAGTGAATTTTGAATTTGGAAATTAATCTAAAATATCTTTCAATTATGGGTATGATTTTTCAGGATTGATTTGATCAATATTTGGTAAAGGTTCGTAATGAATATTTTATGATCATAATTTTTCAAATTATGCCTTTTTAGTAGCTCATTATCATATGGGTTGGCGACTAGCTAACGTGGTACATTTCTTGCCATTCGATCGCTGATTCACCATGTGCGTTGAATCCAGAATCTTCTACCTTGTCGCCTCTATGGACGACGACTCAAAGATTCTATTGCCTGCCACACAAGCGACGAGCTCTATAAAGGATTTTTTGCTATACTTTGTGAGCTTAAATCTAGCCTTTGATCTATATCTCATTTTTGATGAGATCGGGGAGGTATGATACTCCTACTATCGCTGTGAGCACTGAGGTTCGGGTGTCGTCGGGTGTGGAGGTATGACACTCCCTCCTGAGTACCGTGTGTGGAGGATGCCGTGAGGAGGCGTATCTTGTGGTGGCCAATGCGGGTGAGACACGTGCCCTGTAGTTGGCAACGTCCTGAGAGATAGGGCAACCATCCAAAGGGAGTTGGTTTTTTTAGGGTTAGGGTTCTCTAGAGGGGGAGAATCGTGGGACGGTGAATGCTCCTGCACAGAGTGGCTGTTACCATGGCAGTGCAGAACGCTGTGGTCGCTCCTCTACGGACTGTGTGTGGCTAGAGTTTGCTTGCCTAGCATCGGGCTTCCTGACTCACTATGTGTGGTTCTGGCGATTGAGGGCCTTTACTTGTGGTTTTGGGCTAATAGAGCCCAGTTGTGGTTTTGGTCGATGTGGGCCTGGTTTGTGAGGTTATGAGAAATGGTTTGCGAAATGAACTTAAAGGAAAAAAAATTAATTATGATTTTGTTTTCACGCCATTTTTCTTGGGGTGCATACTAGGTGACTTCTGTCGCTCATGTGTTTTCCTTGTGTTTTTGATTTGTAGGTGCAGGCATGCAGAGGTTTAACGTAGTGCATATAGTCTGGAGTCTCCTAGCCGCACACACAGTTTCCTGGTAGTTAGATATTTTCTGTTTGGCTTTAATTTTCCTGTAATTTAGATATCAGAGCTCCAGGTTCACTAGGTTGCACTACACCTAGGGTGTTCGGTCTAGAGACTGCAAAGGTTTTGCATGTATGCTAGAGTCTGCACCTGATTTTTCGCCATGGTTTTCTGGTTGTCGTTTTGTCTGTGGTGCAGGACTTTGTTTTCTCCAACAGGATGCCTCCTCGTGGTCGTATGGGCAAGGCCCTTTTCCAGGAGACCAAGTCCCAAGAGGACGTAGGTGGCTGGAAGGTGGTTCGTGCGGAACTGAGGACTTTGGCACACGGGATCTCTCATGCATTCAGCAAGAATAGTGCTAGCAAGCTGTCGGGTGACCTATGGCTGAACCAGTTCATGAAGCTTCGTCCGCTGTCAATCAAGGGCATGGTCAGTGCTAAGAAGAGCGAGGCCTGGATAGAGAAGGTGGTGAAGATGCTAGAGAGCATAGTGTGCCCAAAGGAGCATTGGATGCGACTGGCGACTTATCTGCTGGATGGTGAGACAGATAGGTGGTGGAAGTTTGTGAGGCGGTTGAAGTTCCCGGACACATTCACTGTTAGCATCCAGTGGACGGATTTCAAGGCGGCCTTCTATGACCTGTATTTTCCCACTCATGTGAAGGAACAGCTTCGCCGAGATTTCCGGAGTCTAGAGCAGGGCACGATGTCGGTGCTCGAGTATGTGACTGAGTTCGCCTACCTGGAACGCTTTGCTCTTGCCTATGAGTCTGAGGAGGAGCAGGCGCAGAGGTTTCTAGACGGCTTGAACCTAGGGCTACGGGTGAAGGTGATGGGCTGTCAGTGCCAGACTATGGAGGACATGGTTGGGATGCCTTATCGCTTCGCGGCCGAGCATCAGAAGTTTCTGGAAAGTCGTCCCAAAGGGAAAGGTAAGTCTTCTTTTACCTCCCGGTTCTCTTTCTCTGGTCCTCCAGGTGCAAACAATTCAGGTAGCGCTGAGAAGAAGCAAAAGGCGAGGTCCAGTGTTTCCTCTGCGGGACGGTGGAGTTTTGCTGGGGGTAGCGATGCTGGCCTCGGTCAGACAGGGTCCAGTGCTCCCAGTAGGAACCAATGCTTCAACTGTGGTCAGGTGGGCCACATCACTGCATATTGTCCTTAACTTAGGCAGACCTTAGCTCCAGTGGTGTGCTATAATTGTGGGAAGACGGGACACGTTCAGAGATCTTGTCTAGAATCGCCGAAGAAGGCAAGAAGTGCGCAACAGCAACCAACTAGGGGACAGGTGTTCACCATTGCAGCTCCAAGCACTGGGTCTTCGGGAGATGTTGTTGAGGATAAGGATGAGTAGTTGGTTCTGTAACCCTCTGAGTTTTGTTGTAATCTCCTTGTACATCTACCTGATTGTATGGATGTGTGGTGCTGTTTATTTGGCCATCAAGTTCTTTTGTTGTGGTTGGTCGGATGGCCAAAATCTTGTTTGACTCAGGGAGTTCTTTCTCCTTCATCTTTGAGTCTTTCGCGGCAGAGTTGGGAGAGAGACCAGCTAGACTGGCCTTTCATCTCAGTGTGGTGACGCTGTTGGGGTAGTACAGTTTGGCATGGAAGTATCTGCGGTTTGTCAACTTGACGTTAAATGGTAAAGAGTTCGACACTAGCCTGATCATGATGGACATGCAGGAGTACGATGTGATACTCGGCATGGATTAGTTGGCACAGTAGTCTGCTTTGATTGACTGTGCTCCGAGGAGATTTTATTTTAGGTCTCCTAAGGATGGAACTTTCTTTGTGCAAGGTGGGTGTTAGGGTGAGCCTAAGCTTGTTATCTCAGCTATGAAGGCTTATAAGTCTTTGGTCAGGGGTTGCGTGGGATATCTAGCCAGTATAGTTACCTCCACTTCTCTTGAGTTGGGTGTTCACGACATCTCTATGGTGTGTGAATATCCCAACGTTTTCCCTAACAATTTACCTGGTATGCCACCTCACAGGGAAGTAGAGTTATCGATTGATCTGATCCCTGGTTCTGGTGCTGTGTCAAAGACTCCCTATCACATGGCACCGGCAGAGTTGCGAGAGCTCAAGACTCAGTTGTAGGAGTTACTGGACAAGGGGTTTATCAGGCCAAGTGTGTCTCCATGGGGAGCGCCTGTCTTGTTCGTCCGCAAGAAGGATGGTTCGCTCCGACTGTGTATAGATTATCGGATGCTGAACCAAATCATGGTGAAGAACAAGTATCCCTTGCCCCGCATTGATGACCTGTTCGACCAGTTGTAGTTTGCATCCGTGTTTTCGAAGATTGATCTAAGGTCAGGGTATCACCAGTTGAGGATACGAGACTTAGATATTCAGAAGATTGCATTACAAACGTGGTACGGGCATTACGAGTTCACAGTCATGCCTTTCGGCTTGACTAATGCACTAGTTGCGTTTATGGATCTAATGAATAGGATTTTTAGCCCTTTTCTGGACCAGTTTGTTGTGGTTTTTGTTGATGACGTATTGGTCTACTCCTTGGATGCTGAGACTCATGCCTTGCATCTAAGGGTAGTTTTGGATACTCTGAGGTGTCATCAACTGTATGCCAAATTCTCCAAGTGTGAGTTCTGGCTAAGGGAAATCATATTCCTTGGCCATTTGATTTCTAGAGAAGGCATCTGAGTGGATCCTGCTAAGGTCGAGGTGGTGAGCAATTGGGAGAGACCCAGGACTGTGACGGAGATCAGGCATTTCTTAGGTTTGGTAGGCTATTATAGGAGGTTTATCAGGGATTTCTTCTCCATAGTCGTGCCTTTGACAGAGTTAACCAGGAAGGGAGTTCCGTTTTGTTAGGACCAAAATTGTGAGGTGAGTTTCCAAGAGCTGAAGTCTCACCTGATTTCTGCCCTTGTGTTGACTCTGTCTTCTAGAAGTGGCGGCTTCATTGTGTATAGTGATGCCAGTGGTGTTGGGTTAGGGTGTGTTCTGATGTTGCATGGCAATGTTATCGCATATGCTTCGCTCCAATTGAAGGATCATGACAAGAACTACCCTACCCACGATTTGGAGATGGCTCCCGTAGTGTTCGCTCTCAAGCTCTAGCAACACTATCTCTATGGAGAGCAGTTTGAGGTCTTCACTGATCATTAGATCTTAAAGTATATCTTCACGTAGAGAGACCTCAACTTGAGGCAGCGTTGTTGGGTGGAGTATCTGAAGGACTATGAGTTCAGCCTATCCTACCATCCCGGCAAGGCCAACCTGTCTGTTCGCCCTAAGCTGTTAGAGTTTATTGTTGCTTGTCAACAGCTAGATCCGTTTGTTTAGGCTGTGTTTGAGAAGATGGAGGTTGGTAGAGAGCCTCATTTCTCTGTTGGGGCATATAGAGAGCTGAGGAATCATATGCGTCTGTATGTGCCCCAGCATACGGAGGCCAAGCAAAGGCTACTGGATGAAGCGCATCGGTCCAGGTACACTATTCACCCTGGGAGTACGAAGATGTACCGAGACTTGAAGCAAAATGTTTGTTGGCCTAGCAAGAAGAGAGATGTTGCTGACCATGTGACGAGGTGTACCACCTACCAGCTGGTCAAGGTAGAGCACTAGAGACCTCGTGGGACCTTGCAGCAGTTAGATATTCCTGTGTGGAAGTGGGAGCACATCTCGATGGACTTCGTGACTGGTTTGCCACGGTCTCAGAAGAAGAACGACACCGTGTGGGTGATCGTGGGTCAGTTGACCAAGTCGGCTCATTTTCTGGCCATTCGGGTGAAGCTTTCGATACACCACCTAGCAAAGTTGTATGTATCCGAGGTAGTGAGGCTGCATGGTGTTCCGATGTCCATCGTGTCAGACAGAGACATGAGGTTCACCTCAAGGTTCTGGAGAACTCTGCAGGAGGCTTTTGGCACCGTGATCAACTATAGCACAACATTTCATCCTCAGTCAGATGGTCAGACAGAGAGGACTATCCAGATGCTAGAGGATATGCTTAGAGCATGTGCCTTAGACTTTCAAGGGAGCTAACAGGACCATTTGTCGCTGATTGAGTTCGCCTACAATAATAGTTATCACTCGAGCATCGAGATGGCACTGTACAAAGCCCTATATGGTAGGCCATGCAGATCGCCGGTTTGCTGGAGCGAGGTGGGCAAGCATTAGTTAATTGGTCCTGAGCTTGTGCAGCTATATAAGGACAAGGTTGATTTGATCCGTAGTAGGCTGTTAGCTGCACAAAGTCGGCAGAAGAGCTATACCTATAGGAGGCGGAGACCACTAGAATTTGTGGTGGGAGACTATGTGCTTTTGAAGGTGTCATCGACCAAGGGTGTCATGAGGTTTGAGAAGCATGGCATGTTGAGTCCTCGCTATATTGTCCCCTACCAGATCACCTAGAGGATCAGTGAGGTTGCTTATCGGTTGGATCTACCACTAGAGATGTCATCCGTGCACGACGTGTTCCATGTCTCCATGCTGAGGAAGTGCCTGGCTGACACGTCTCATGTGATCCCAGTTCAGTCGGAAGGACTCCAGGAAGATCTGTCCTTTGTGGAGGATGCCGTCGAGATTGTTGACCGTAAGGAACAAGCGCTACGGAATAAGGTGATTCCACTAGTTTTGGTGTGGTGGCAACATCATGGAGTCGAGGAGGCCATGTGGGAACATGAGGAAGCCATCCTAGCCCAGTACCCGTATCTTTTCGCCTAGTAATTTTGAGGGCAAAATCTTCTTTTAAGGTGGTTAGGATGTAACACCCGTAAAATTCATTTCTGTAATTATTTACATTTTAATGAATTTATTCCTGGATGGGTGTTACTGTTTCGAGGACCGTTGTGTGATTTTGTGTTTTTGGACTTGGGCCTCGTGGGCCGGCTCCAGCACACCTCCCTCTCTCCTCCTCCTTGCAAACTTCTCCTCCCCTGTTTCCGATGGCAACCGCGTAGTGTAGGACACCAGGGCCCGACTAAGCCTCCTCTCCCTCCTTCCTTTTTCCCCTCTCCACTCCACTTACTTCTTCTTCTTCACTCCCCCTTTCCGTCGCTGCTGGAGGGTGCAGGTGAGGAACAAAGAGAGCTTGAGAGTGGGAGAATGAGAGGTAGAGGCGTGCGGTGGCTTGTGGTGGTGTGTGGAGCTCAAGTGGTGTGCCCCTGTGATAGTGTGTGCCCCGATGAGGGTCGTGGTCATCGAAGTCGGCCGGAGGATCGTCGTCGCGTGTTTCTCAGGTACGCATCTCCAACCCATGTAATAGAGAGCATGAAATGGTAGCAATTGATAGAATTGCATGAAATCTTGGTAAATTTACATTCCTGGAATTTATTGTGATTTTATGAGAATTTATGGTGGATTTATGCTGGTAGTTGCGTTCTGGGTCGTTTTGACTCTTATGCCTTTGTGATTTTATATCTTGATGCATGGTGAATGGATTTTGGTTTTGTTTTTTGGGTTTTGGAGTAGACTTGAGGGTTTACATCTTATGTTTTATGTGAGATTTTTGGTAGTTGTTTGGGCGGCTTGATCAGAGCTCTCACTTTGGGCGATTTCAAATAGTAGGGTTTTGGGTCGTTTTCTAGGATTCACAGAATTCGACATACCGAAGTGGAAATGGCATAACGAATCAGTGAATTTCGGTATACCGAATCCATTTGGCATGTCGTTTTTCTGACAGTATTGGTCTTCCAATGGATTCAACCTGTCGAATCCTTCTAGTCGATCGATCTAGTGAATTTCGACATACCGGAGACCGAACAACATGCCGAATTAGTGGATTTCAACATACCGAACCTGTTTTTTGGAATGCCAAATCAGGGCCCAAATATGTTTATAAAATCTGATTTCCAGGGTTTTTCGGATTGGTTTGTTTTGTCCCATTGAGATGGGATTATGGGTCATCTATGGTGGTCCCTAGGGACACCTGATGTGTCATTTTGCCGAGGTTTTGAAAGAATTTCTGAAGATATAAAATGGTTTTGGAAAGTGAATTTCAAAGAGATAGTCAGCCTGTTTTGGAAAAGTTTTTTCCTAGTTTTCTTGTGCGGGTCGAGACAGTGTGGGACCATGTCATCGAGACCGGGGAATGTGACGACATTCTTGGGTAGTCGGGTGTGACACCTTGGTCGAGGTCAGGGGTTGAGATACTTGAGGCGGTGGGACATCGGGGTCTAGAGGTATGAGACTCATTGACTGTCGTCTCGAGACTAAGGTTGTGGTCCGTGGGTTGAGGTATCTTGTGGCATGACAGGGAGATATGATACTCCTACTGTCGTTGTGAGCACTGAGGCTTGGGTGTCGTCGAGTGTAGAGGTATGACACTCTCTCTTGAGCACTGTGTATATAGGACATCATGAGAAGGCATACCCTGTGGTGGCCAGTGAGAGTGGGGCACGTGCCCCATAGCTAGTAGCATCTTGAGAGACAGGACAACCTTCCCAGGCAGTTGGCTTTTTGAGGGTTCTCCAAAGAGGGAGAATCGCATGACAATGAACGCTCCTACACAGGGTGGCCGTTATCGTGGCAGTGCAAAATGCTGTGGTCGCTCCTCGACGGATTGCGTGTGGCCAGAGTTTGGTTGCCTGGCGCCGGACATCCCGACTCACTGTGTGTGGTTTCGGCCATTGAGGGCTTTTGCTTGAGGATTTGGGCTAGTAGAGTCCCTATTGTGGTTTTGGCCTGTGAGGGCCTGGTTTGTGAAGTTTTGAGAAATGGTTTGCAAAATGAACATAAAGGAAAAAAATAATTAATTATGATTTCGTTTCCCTGCCTTTTTCTTGAGGTGCGTACTAGGTGACTTCTATCGCTAATGCGTTTTCCTCGTGTTTTTGGTTTGTAGGTGTAGGCATGTAAAGGTTTAGCATAGTGCATATCGTCTGGAGTCTCTTAGTCGCACACACAGGTTCCTGGTAGTTAGATATTTTCTGTTTGGCTTTAATTTTCCTGTAATTTAATTTATTTTAAATTATTTTGGAAAATGTGAGGCGTTACATATCCACTTTTTTTTTAGTTTTTTAATGGCCTTTAGGTTTTGTTTTCAGTCCACCAATAGGGTGGAAACTATCTGTTTTACAATTGTGACCGTGCCCCCAGCCCGGGGGTCGCGCGAGAGGGGGGAGGAGGCCACAGCCATGCCAAGATGGCGAGGGCGCGAGACGGGACGAGAAGGAGAGAAATGGAGTCGCCACTTGGTCTTTTAAGGAAAAGACGAGGAAAACCACAAACAATTCACTAAAAGTGAATGAATGAGACGTAAACGTGAAGGCCAGATGTCTACTAACCAGAGGATGGGTAAAGATTCCTATTACGCACGGGGAAGGTGTTAGACACCCCCGTACGCCCGAGAAACTCGATCTTTCTAGTCTAATTCGCTTGCTTGAGGCTGAATGAGTGTTTGTTATGCCTAGATTGTGTTCTAATCATGCTGATGTGAGTGCCAAGACAATATTGGATGGACGTGAAAGACGATGTGCAAAAATTACGGAGAAATCCACATGAATTGACAAAATCGCAGAAAATCACATGAAATGACGATGTTTTTGTAAAGAACGCCTCCGAAAGCCATGTTGATGTCAAAAGGATAAAAAGTTGAGTCAACCCGGGTTCTCGAAATCATGGAAAAAGTCGTGAAAATCAAAAAGCGGAAAAATAATCCATGATGGGGTTAAATGTCGGCCCTCAGGCCTGTTACTGTACACCCTCGGGCGATAAAATCCAAATCAAATCAGGAAAATATGAAAACATGGAATAAAGATAGTCAAATCGAATATTAGATGAAGGAACTTGAAAACAGACAGGAGAAAAACCACGGAAGAATGCATGAAATGCAGACTTATCCAAAAAGGAGGGACTAAAATGCAAATACAGCAAAACAATGCAAAAATGCATGGAAATGTACCTAAATGGGTAAAATTCACTAAGGAATGCTGTAGACAATGGTTATGCATAACTTGGTGCAATAACAGACATACATGTGCATGAATTGATGGCACATGGGCAATTTGGTCATTTCAGTGGCCAAAAGTGATGAATGCATGCATGGGGACAATGCATGGTCTAAGGAATGCCAAAATGTATAAAAAATGTCAGGAAAGAAGAAAACATGCAAAAGAAAAGGTCATGAAACAATAAAACAATGTAAAAACAATAAATGATAAGTATAGGGTCTAAAACGCAAAATTCACAAAAGGGATGAAAATCTAGATTAAAAGTCATTCAGAAACTTCGATCCTATTGTACAGATGATGGATCAAAGGACAATGTGACAATGGGATGTGAGAATAATACTTAGATGATTTCTTGAAAACTCAAGGTCTAATTTGCAAAATTCCTAGAAAGAAAAAGTTTATGATCAAAAAAGTGTTTAAATAGGTTTGTTTGAATGCTAGGATGTAAAATTTAATGAAAATATGGCTATGTGATGTAACATGAGTAAAAAGTATATTTTTGTAATTTCTTGAAAACCTAGGATCTATTGTGTAAAATTCCCACATAGGGTGCAAATCAGACAAAAATATGTAATCAGATGTTCATTTACATTGAAAATAGGGTTTTTTGATGGAAACTTTATTCAAATGGTGATTTTACATGTACATGTGATCAATTAATATGAAACATGTGAGAAATGTGATTTAGAAATGTAATAAAAACTTTCATTAATGATTTAAAAAAAATTCAAGGACTCAGATGTAAATTTCCCTGTTAAGAAACATTATTGGTTAAGTTCAGGGACTGATTTGCAAAAATTCAAGACCAAAATGTGATAAAAATCTAGTTTTTTACATTCTCAGTGTAATTATGGATATTTATAAGGTTTAAAATGCAAATTGTACAAAGAACCTCTTTTCAAAAACTCTAGGGGCCAAAATGCAAAAGTTCAGGACTTAAATGTGATAAAAACTCAATTTTAATGATGATCAGTGTAATTTTTAGAATCTTCAGGGTTTAGAATACAAATTTCACATAGAAAACCGTTTTTTAAAAGCCATAGGGGACAAATGCAAATATTCTAGACCTAAATGTAATGAAATCATGTTCCAGAGACCCAGATGTGATAAAAACATGCATTAATATGTTAAGAATTAAAAGATGAACTATGTAGGGGGCCATATGCAAATTTAACAGAGAAAATAAAAGAAATAAAAGGTATTTTAAAACTACAGGGATTAAAGTGAAAATGTCTAGACCCATATGCAATAAAAAAGACCTAAATGTAATAAAAAAAGGACTTAAAAGTAATAATCAAAAACTAAAGAAATTGGGCCTAAAAAGACCCATTCGAAGATCACCATAGGATCGCCGACGTTCCGCCGCCGACGATCTCTCCGACGAACTCCTGGAGGCGGTCCGGTGGTCGGAGGGGTGCGCGCAAGGCTGGGGAAGCACCACGGAGCCACGACGAGGTTGGGAAGATGCTCGGTGAAGCCTGAGGAGGTCTGGAGGCCTTCCCCACCTCCGTCTTCGGTGACGGGGACGATGGCGGCGGTTGGGTCGCTGCAGAGGCTCTGGTAGGCGGTGGAGCGGCTCGGTGGGCTCGTTGAAGATGAGCGGAGGTTCCTGGATAGTCGGCGCGGAGTGTGGTGGACTCGTGCACGCGGGGGTGTCCTCAACGGCGTGCGGCAGCGACGGTGGCGTCAGCGGCGGCGTGGGCTGCGGAGGCTTCTCCTGAGAAGGGGGTACAGAGGAGGAGGATAGGAGAGGAGGAGAAGAAGGAAGGAGCCCTAGGGGCCTCCCTCCATCGCAGAGGGCTATGGGTTCACCAGAGGGGGTGAACCCATCACTGGAGATGGGGACGACGACGCGTAGGGGGGCGCCGCTTCACCGCGACACTATACAGGGGCCTGGGGGACCTAAAAGGCTATACGGAATTGAACTAGAGGGAGAAGAATTGTACCTAGCGTGTGCAATGTCCTCTCCGACGTAGAGGGTCGACGACGAGGTGCCTCCGGTGGCTCTGGTTTGCGGAAAATGGTGGCCGTTGGCTTAGGGTATTCGGGCTGGTTGCTTTCGTGGGTTGATGGTCAAGGTAGAAGGGCTTTGGATCACTAGGAGAAGGCTGGAAGATTGCCCATCTCTTTGGAGGTCTGAGGTCTCTGTGCTCTGTTTTTCCTCTCCGTTCTCTCCTCTCTGTTTTTGGTCTGTTCCCCCCGTTCCTTTTGCATTGGTGGTTTCTCAGGACTTTTAAGAGGTGGGTGGCACGAGGGGGTCGTGGGTCATGCAGTTGGGCAAACGTGGGAATGAGGAAGATGGGGAGAGTGGGTGTCGTTGAGGGGAGGAAAAAGATGACACTATTCCTTTATTTTTTTCATTTCTTAAGTTTTGAATTAAAATGTGGTTTGGGCTTAATGGGCTTGACTTTGGGCTTTTGGTTTGGTTTTTTTTGTTTTTTTTGCTTTTGGTTTTTTTGTTGTTTTAGGTTTTAAGGTTTTGGTTTTATTTTAGGCTTTTGGTTTTGTTTTAAGTTTTTGATTTTGTTTTGACATTTTGATTTTGTTTTAGTGATTTTAATTTTGTTTTTTGATTTTAATAATTTGCTTTGGTGATTATAATTAAATTCTGATTTTGTTATTTTGAAGTTTAATTGTTTTTAAATTAGGGTTTTAAAGGTTTGAATTTAATTAAGAGATTTTAAGTTAGGGTTTTTTAGGATTAATTAAATGATTTAGGGTTTTTTAGGATTTTTTGAGTTTAATTTAGGTTTTCCTTGAAATTTAATAAATTAAAGTGGTTTAAAAATGGATTTTATTTGATTTTGACTTTAATTTGGGTTTTCACTTGATTAACTTGGATTTTAAATGTTTTTAAGTTGATTTTGTTTAATTTGTTTTTTTAATTAGGGTTTTACTTAATTAATTAGAATTTTAAGTAGATTTAGGTGAATTTTGTTTATTTTTTGTTTTAATTAGTGATTTTACTTAATTAATTAAGGTTTTATGTGGATTTAGGTGAATTTTTTTTATTTTTTGTTTTAATCTAGTGGTTTTTGCTTAGATTAATCTAGAGTGGGCTTATGTGGGCCTAGTGGGTTTGTGTTGGCCTAGAGTGGGCCTAGTGAGCTTGAGTGGTTCTAGTGGGCTTGTGTGGACCTAGTGTGGGTCTAATGGGCTTGTGTGGGCTTACGTGGGCTTAGGGTTCTATGGAGTTAGGGTTTAGGAGTGATGGTTGCAACCAGAGCATCTTCTAGAGGAGCCTGCCGCCAAGTGATTGCAAAATCGGGGTGTCTATAACAATAAAGTAAGAAATTCCTTAAGAAAAACATCTCTCTAGTTAAGAATGATCAGATTGTGTGAACTGGGCAGTGTAAGTCGCTCTCCTATGCTCTATTTGGTTGCTATTGCTAGATTGATAATTTAAGGTGTTCTAAGGCATTATTATTGACTCCTCCTTTCTCCCTAAGTAAATAATAAACCTTAGTAGATACTTCATACTTTATTGTTTCTTATTTATTTACTGTTTTTTTGGTTTGTTAGGAAATAACCCTAAAGACAGAATCCTTGGTTGTGAGCCTCTCTATAAAGAGACAAATCCACAGCCTAGGCCCTCCTTTGTAGACCTCCCAAAGGTCTACGGGTGGTACCCAAAGAAGAAACAAACCCTTTGAGTGTAACCCTAGTTTTCCAAAAGAAAAGTCTTTATCCCCTTACTATAGGAAGCCAACAAGTTGAGTGAACTTAGGATTAATTAATCCATTAATTAATTATTTCAACAAGTAAAATTCACGTTTTGATCTGAAACTTGTTTTCATAGATAAACTTGTTTGTGGATTTTGTCTAGGATAGATTTTGGCTACTAGAATAGACAGGCATTTGTGTCGCCTATCTTATCAGCGACGAGTTCTGGCACCGCTTGTGTAGGTGATGTCAGGCTGACACATGTCTGTTTGCCTTGACTGTAGGATGATTTGTACTTGCACACAATAGCAGGTTACAGGAACCTCTAAAATAGTGTTCTGGGTCTGCATTTTCTTTATTAAATATAGTTGTAAACATTTTCTTGTATTTCATCTCCATCAAGGTTGTAATTTTTCTTTTTTTAGAAGACTTGTAATAGGTTGAAAGTAGTGTCACATAGAGTCCGTAATCTCTTCCTACTATAGTCAAAAGCTTTTAACCCCTTGAGAAGAGGAGCAACAAAAGAGGGTCATGTCATCAGGAGCCCACTACTCCAGCATGTCAAGCACTCCAGTCTTTGTGGGTCAGGCAAGCAGTTCCATGGGCCAGCCTAGGTTTCAGTTCAATACGTTAACCCCACATACAGCCCAGTCCATTGAGAGAGGAGAAGGGGAAGAGATGAGCTATTCATAGCCATGGGGTGTTCTACCATCAATCAATTCACATATATTCCCTGTACGAACCTCCAACCAAACCCATCAATCCATGGCCTATCCTAACCTTTATGGCCCACAAGTTTTAAATATCCATGGATCTTCTTCCTTAAACTATCACCAGGGCCCATTATCCTCACCTTACATGGAAAATACACATACAGTGCCATCGAGCCCAACAATTAATTTCTCTATCCATGGCCCAATTACACAATCTCTTGCTCCATACCTTGCTACATCGAGCTACCCTTCCTTTGCCCAACAAACTATGTGTATCTTATCGAGCCAACACTCACATCATCTCCTAAGGGCAACTCCACCTTACCCTACCCCATCCTATACAATGGCTTAACCTTCCTTCCCTCCTCAATATGGTATCCCTCTACAATTGTAGTTCCAACAAGGGTACCAGGGCCAAGGGTAGACAACCACTGCAAGTTCCGACGTCAAAAGTATAATCAAGAATGCACTTGCAGAAGCAAGGGCTACATCACGAGCACCGCTCGGCTTCGATACATCAAAGTTTCCCCATTGCATGTTGTCACCTAGATTTAAGCTGGCTAAGACACCCAAGTATGATGGGACAGGTGATCCACAAAGCCATCTTGCCACTTTCACTATGGACACCCTGCCATATCAACATGATAATGGGCTAACAATATACCTCTTCTTCAAAAGTCTGGAAAGAGAAGCACTGAGGTGTTTCAACACGCTTACAGCATTTGACTTTAGTGACTTTAAAATTGTGCTAGACAAGTTGCTACAGTAGTATGTCCACCGCATCCAGCACAAGCCTACCATTGCGGACCTTCTCGTCGAAAAGATGAAACCAAAAGAAGACTTTGCCACCTTTGCAAGCAAATGGAGGGACATGGAAACCCGATCATAATATCGTATCCTTGAAGATCAAGCAGTCCAAGTCATCTCTTGGAACACTACTAGAGCTCTAAGAGCAGGCCTATTGATGGGTGACTTCCAGACGTACTCCCAACTATATGATAGAGCCACAAGAATCCTTCACAACAGAAAAGACTTACATTTCTTGGATTATGAAGAAAAGGGCAAGAAGAAGACCACAGGTTGTACACACAAAGGGATAACAAGCGACATGGCCCAGGTCTCCATTCATCAAGGACACCAGGGACCGCTAGTCCAATTCTAGGAGCAACCAGTACATTCAGTGCCATATCAGGGGTAGCCTGTGCAGTCAGTGCATTATTAGAACCAGCATGTCCAATCACAGTACCAATAGGGGCAATACCAATACCAACTACTGCTACAACTAGTCCAACGACAACCCCAACAATACAAACAACAAAAGCAATGGCAACCCTAGTATCGGCAGCCTCCCACTCACCAATACTACACCCAACAAGAGCAATAATAAAGGCAGGAGGACTACCATGCCATCCCTCCATCGCAAAGCTACCACAAAGTCGAAGAGTAGGACCAAGAGCCACTTCCAACACCACTCAACCATGCTTTCTAAATGCTGGAAGAGTGTGGAAGTTCACTGTCCAATATCCCAGTAGTCCACATGGAGGACGAGGAGGAGCCAGGCACGTTGATAGTGGACTTAAATGAATTCTGAAAGAATACAATGAGTGAACCAGTCTATGATGAATACAACGACCAGGATAACGGCACTTGGGACAGCCAACAGGTCCAAGAAATGTTGATCGAAGGTACAGTGGCCTACATCAGCCAAGGGCCACCACTAATACAAGATGAGCCTACCCAAACATAGGACCTAGGGTATGTGCTACCAGTTTATGATGAATACAGTCATAGGACACGAATAATGTGGAAGACGCGTGACCAGTCTATGATGAATACAGTGACCAAGACTAGTATGACTCGGAGGCTACAATCGACCTACTCTACCAACATCCCCAAGCCAACCATGCCAAGGATGACTCTCCTCCCAATCCACTAGATCCGGCAAAGATAAGTGAGCCCACCAAGGGCATCAATGAGTACACCAGTCATGAGGAGAGCGAAGGGGACACAAGCAGTCATGCTTCAATGGAAAAGAATCCTTCACAAAGATACTCAGCCACCAGGGGCATGTCGGAGGAAGCAAGCCAAGACAAGTCCAATCGTGACCCTGTCAAGGCAAAGACTAGGCACAAACTAAAGGAAAAACATCAAGACGTGCCAACAACAGAACCCATGTGTTCAACGCTAGGGGCAGGCTCTTATAGCCACCCTATAAGTAAGGCCCTCCATCTGGGAAGGACAATAAGAAACTCGACTGTGCCCGACTAAGGGCAAGGTCATTCCATTCATTTTCAAAAACATGTACATAAGACATTAATTTCCTTACTTGTCATTTCCTTTAGTTATCTTTGTTATTCTTGAATGCTAGGTTAGATTTAATTATAGCAATAAAGAAAACAATAATAAAGATGAATGATGAGTGTAAGTCACACACCTAACTACCTTATGACGTTAGACAAAGCTGCCAAAACATTATCCAAGGTTTTCCTAAGGAGAGATCGTAACACCCAGGGAAGATTCACCCAATGGGTAGGATGACTTGAAGATCTCCTCAAGTTCGTGGAAGTTACATGTACTCTAGAAGTACACTCTTCAATCAACATGCTAAAAACCTAAAAGAGGACTCAAGACCTAGTACTAGCTAAGGAAGAAAGCTATCTCCAGCATAGAAAAGAAGCTGAGCAACTAGGGTAACCTTAACCTTTGTCGTATCTACACATACACCCGCATAGGGAGATGAGAGCAAAGTAGGCTCAGAGCTTATGCATATCATAAAAGCCATTAGCATTGTGTTGTGTGGCCTCCTAGCATAAGTCCGAGAAGGATGTGATGGAGGAGCACATCGAAAAAACAAACAACTTAGAAAGCGCCCAAAAGAGAGGAGTGCACGAAAGTTAGGGTACGCTATCATAACATAAGTCCAAGAAGGTAGTGATGGGCGGGTACTCAAAATAGGGTGAGACAACTGATGAACAAGTAGATATGTCGTCATAGCATAAGTCCGAGAAGGCAGTGATAAGCGGGCATTTACAAAAAAAAAACTAGAGAGGAAACCCTAAAAGAAAATAAAAAAAGAAAAGAAAAAGGAAAATAAAAATGAAAGCCAAAAACCCATAGGTTAGCTATAAGCGCATTAGGGCCAACCATCGATGAGCGGTACAAAAGTTATAACCAACGCCAAGGGCCTGTTGAACCTTAAGTCTCTTCCACTCTTCCACACATAGGCAAGGGGAAGGAAAATCTTAGAAGCTCAATGATTGAGTAAATAAGGGAGATAATAATCAACTAAGGCCAGTACGAAGTCTCAAGTCTTTAAAGGGTTTAGGCATGATGAAAGGGACAACTCTCTCACCTTAGATAATACAAGGCAACAATGTTAAATGCACTCATCAGTAATCATCAATTAAAAAAAGAAAATTTCAAAAAATCCAAAAAATTAGGAAATTCCAAAAAAAACAGAAAATTTCAAAAATTTCAAAAATCCAAAAACTAAAAAAAATCAAAAAAAAAAAAAAAACCAAAAAAATGATAAGTAGTACCATCCACCTTACCTACAAGTGAAAACCTAGTAAGTAAGGAAACTGGAATTGGTCTGGCTGATGATGCAACAATCTATCCACTAGGTTTTGGAGTTAAATGTCCTACTCAAGCATGCCTTCACAGCTTGAGTGCGTTTTTTTCCACAAAGACATTGCCCCGTAATGATCTGCAGAGCATCCATGGATGACTCACCATCAGCACCCACTAGGCTTCGATTTTCCATCTCTCAGCTAAGGCCAAGACCAATTCCCTCCACCTAATCTTAAGTATAGGAGAGTAAAGGACAACATTACAGTACTTTTCGTAGGCAACTTAGCCAACCCTTTTGAGGTAAGGAAAGGTATACCCTTTGATTATTAACATGTTTTCATGAGTGTGTAGGTATTACCCCACCACGTGTTAGCACATCATGCTCCACCGTGAGGTTACATCAAGTCCCACCATGGCATTACACGAAGTCCTGTCGAGAACGGACTCTCATCTTTAGAGTCCCAACAGTGTACACAGACACACAACTCTGACTAAGAGGCAAACCCTAGTTTGGCAAAGGAGGGATTCACTTCCTCATCCGGTTCTTTATTCATAGAACTCTTTTACTTACCAAGTCGAGTTGTGGGACAACGATCCTTTCCTGAGAGTACTGGTCACACTCAAAGATGGAAAGCACTTGACCACAACAAATTGCATTCACACATCTTGCATATGTCTATATGGCTAGGGACCACCCGTACCTCGCCAGCCTAACTTGCCATATGGACTATTCATTACATTGAATGATTGTCCATACATTTGCATTTTGTTTGCTTGAATCATGCATCCATGTATTTAGGAACCATGCATTGTAAGTGGAGTGCTGATGGATTAGTGTTCTTTAAGAGTGTTAGAAACCCTTAGAACGTGTAATCCTCCCAAAGCCCAATCAAATCAAACCTATCTTCCTTTATTCCAATCCAAGCAAGCCCTCAAACAAGAAGCCATGACAAAATTATCTTTTCATTTACCTTAATTCTGCCCCATTGAAGTATCACTCTACATGATTGACGTGGTCTCAACACTAACTACGACACAAAGCCTCGACTTGACCATGTCAAGCTTGAGCCTTCAATATGACGGCATTCTTTAATTATTCTTTTATTTCCTTTAGTTTCTGCCCCATTGAAGTGTCACTCCACATGATTGACAGGTGTCGACACTAGCTACGACACAGCCCTCGCTTGACCCCTCCATGCCTGAGCCTTCAATATGACAACATCCCTTAGTTTATTGAACCACTTGACTATGCCACCATGTCCCAAAACCAAGTCAGCTCATCTTCTTACCTTTTGGCTGTGAGACCATGTCCCGATACCAATAGGTGTAGACTTCTTTTTGGAATCCGTGGCAAATCGTTTGAAAGTGAGCTCGCTATTTCAGGAAATACTCAATGGAGATATCATTCTTACCTTAGAGCCAATCTTATTCCCAAGTTCAACTTCAAGGAGGGGCATCTACAGATATCTCATTTTCGCATTTCCCAGAGTTCACTTAGGATAGGAGCCCTTGAGGCACTCCAGATCACATGTCTAAGGAGCTCTAACCTTCTTCTAAATTTTCCCATGGAATTGCTGAAGTTTTTTGTGTTTTATTGCATCTTTGTAGAATAAGATAAAAGACAGAGGAGTAAACTGTAAAATATTAAGATGTTGCCATCGTGACAGGCAACAAGTCTAGACATCAGTTCAGAAGGCGACCTACTTGTTGCCATTTTGATAGGCAACTAGATATTATGGCGCTAGCATCATAGGCGAATAACGTCCTGGACCTTCTCTCTCCACATAATTTGTCATCTTAGGCCTTAATATCATATATGGGATTTTTATAAATGTTATCATGATTTTTCCCATAATTATTATAATTTCTATGATTTTCTAACATTTAAATATCTATGCATATTATATAAATCATTATAAATTCTAAATAATTCAGAAAATTATAGAAATTCGGATGACTTGATAATTAAGATTACTTATCTTTATTTTTACCAAAAATGAGATTTTATGATAAGTTATCACATTTTAATGTTATAGCTTATATTTAATTCATGACAAAGCTAAAAAATAAATATAAAATCCAAAATATCCAAATGATTGCCAATCTATTTTAAATCAAATACATCATTGATTTTAATTGACATTTTAACTAGATTTTGAATTTAGAATTCAATTTAAAATATCTTTCAATTACGAGTATGATTTTTCAGAATTGATTTAGTCAATATTTGATAGTAATAGATATTTTTTGTCACGTCCCAAATTTTCCACAATAATTTAAACAAATTAAATTACGGGAAAACCAAAGCTAAACAGTAAAATATCCAACCACCAGGAACCTGTGTGCGCGGCTAGCAGACTCCAGACTATATGCACTATGCTAAACCAATCGCATGTCTGCACCTACGAACAAAACCACAAGGAAAACGCATGAGTGACCAAAGT
>JAMKQA010000523.1:0-16686 GCA_024699735.1 Posidonia australis
TTAGTTTAAATTAAGGTTTTGGGTTTTAATTAAATTTTTTGGGTTTTAATTTAATTTTTAGATTTTAAACATGGTTTTTAATTTAATTAGGTTTTACTCAATTAATTAGGGTTTTAAGTAGATTTTACTTGATTTTGATTTTAATTAGGGTTTTACTTAATTAGGGTTTTTAAGTTGATTTAATTGGCTTTTGCTTAATTTTGGTTTTAATTAGTGGTTTTTGCTTTGATTAATTTAGAATGGGTTTGTGTGGGCCTAATGGGCTTGTGTGGGCCTAAGTGGGTCTGTCTGGGCCTAATGGGCTTGTGTGGACCTAATGGGCTTGTATGGGCCTAATTGGGTCTGTTTGGGACTAAGTGGGCCTAGGGTTCTATGGAGTTAGGGTTTAGGAGTGGTGGTTGCAACCAGAGCATCTTCCAGAGGAGCCTGCCATCGAGTGACTGCAAAATCGGAGTGTCTACAGAAGGGAATAAACATGATCATGCATTCTCAATTCTATATAAATGAATTCGATACCTTAGGTTTTAATTCATTTGATAGTATCCTAATAATCTAGTGTTAGCCCTTTTTTTGTTACATCAATTCTATCAAATCTTTGTCAATAGTTGGTCATAAATCTTTGATTCTAAAACTCTTTTCTCTATGGGATTGACTCGTATTTGTCAACGTACTACAATGGACATCGTGCATTTGCAGTAATTAAAACGAACACATCACATCAACATACCATTTCATCGATATTGTTTTTGCATCAGGAGGAGGTTAAGTAAGGTGCTCGATCTTGCAATATGCAACAAGGAATGTCTCAAAACTTTGTACCCACAACAAGTAATTCTTTCTATTGAGATTTTTAAAAGGCCTACTTAGGTTTTTAATAAGCGATTCCCTGTAGGCCATGCTGATTTGTAAAGAATAAAGTCTAAATAATATTGTCTAGATCCAAATCCGTGCAAAAAATACCCCCAAATATATTGTAAAGCGGTCGAGGAACCTTCGAGAGATAGTAAACTTGGTGGACAACCTTCAGTAATAGTAATAGTAGGATAGAGCTTACGAAGTCCTTTTCATAGACTACATAATAATAGGATCCACCGGCAACGGTAAAGCGACCTTGATGAACTATCGGACAAGCCCTACGACCTTCCCGAAGCTGTCGAAATAGTCTGGAGTTGTTGCTGATAGCTATGGAGGGGCCTGTTGGCCTTGGTGACATCAATGAAGGGGGTTGAAGGCCCTGTTGGCGTTGACGGAAGGGGCTAGAAGCCCTTTCGATGGTGGAGGAAGGGGTTGGAAGCCCTATTGACGACGACAAAAGCAACTAGAGGAGCTAAATGAGTTGACAGAAGAAGCCAAGGGACCTGTCAACAACAGGAGAGAGACCAGAAGGTCTGGTTGATGTCGAAAAGATGACCGGAAACCCTGATCGACGCCAGAAAGGGTGACTGATGGCTGAGAAAATGCGAAGATTTTTTCCTAAGCTTTGATATCCTGTAAAGTGGAAGAGAAAAATGATTATTTTTAACTACGAATCTATTGGATCATATAAAATGATCAACATATTAAATATTTATATAACGTAACATATAAATAGATATTCAATTACTTTATTACACTTACCAATACTCTAATAAGCCCAACAATACTAAATATGGATTATTTTTATTTTAAAAATAAACATATCTTAAACATATATGTGTCAGAATAAGCAGGCGAAATAACTTTATTCCAAATTTCTTGTAAAATAACTATTTTAAAATAAGTAAATTAACATAGGAATTATTATTCTAAGTTTATTCTGATTTTTACACAACTAAATAAAAATACTAATAACAAGATACTAATGCTATTCTGAATTTATTCCAAGAGTTATTTTTATCCAAACAAGAACTTAGTAAAGAATTTCAATTTGAAATGCACTCAATTGTTTTATAAGGAAATAATCAACTCAGGAAAAAGTCACCGGTAAAAACGAATTTCACATCCCCTTTCATGGTTGAATACCACTAAAATTATGTTGAAACTCCTTCCCAACTAATATACTGCTTTCTGTCGAAAATTTCATAACAAAACATCTTCCGTGTACAATGACCATGTGGTGTCCACTATGGTCCCATCAAAATAATGGTTTTGTAAAGAAAGTTGGAGCAAGCATAGATTCGTAAGTTAAAAATATATTTATTTTTTAAAAAAATTTACGTCAATACGCAACTCGATAATGTTTATGGAGGAAACCAACAGAAAAGAAAAGTTGATATTGGACAAACATTTCCTTGCAGTCATATATATCATTTTCTTTCTTTCCATGTTACTCGTGATCAGATTTATTGTCTATAAACAGATAAAGAACATAGGAATTCCATTAAGAGCCTTCCTTTAATAATAGGTATACTCTTCTTCCCGTTCAAGAGAGATTCCTGGCTAAGCACTGACGAATTTTCGTCACTGAGCCAAATCAATGCCGGAGCATAGAAGATAACAACATGAGCTATTCCAAGCAGATTGACCAGTTGTACACTTTCACATTGAATCCTGAATTTATAGTGAACAATCGACCGAGTTCAAGTGCACAGTCACGGTCCTTTGCGAGCAGCAAAGCAAAGCCCCCACTTCCAGCACCAACAAGCTTCTATACCGAACAGTAACGATCTGCAAATCTGAAAAGCCTGTCCACAAATTCGTTGCTGCAATATGGGTCAAGTTCCTGATGCAGTCTCCAAGCTTCCAGCATAATTTCTCCCAATTCATCTATGTCTCCATTCATCATGGCCTCTTGCCCAATCTTTGCTAAGGTAGCTAATCGCTTGATACTAGACACCAACAAATTATCTCGGCGGAGATATCGAGTTACAACCTTCTGAAGAACATGGTGTGCAAACCGGACCTACAACACGATCCAAAATGAATGGAAAAAACATGTGAGAACAATCAATAAGATAAAACTGGATACATCCTCTTTTGTGATAAAATCATGAAGAAATTATTATCAAGCTGGAAAATTCAGGATGGAAATTCCATCTTGAAAGGAAAGCTTTAGAAAAACAATGTACTCTTGTTAACGTTAAATACTAAAATGCAAAGAGAATTTCATATTAATGTGAAAATTATTTATGTCAATATGCATAAAAAAACATATTAATCTGAAAAGCATTTTTGGAAAGACATGATATGGTCATCAGGTCATGCATATAAAAATCGAATCACTTTTTAGACAGATCTTCACCAGACTACGATCACAATTGTATTAATGTATTCAATGGACTGTTTTTTTTTTTTAATTTATTCAATGGACTGTTGAAATGGACTCCAATGAAAAAAGTGGGAACCATGGGGATTGCATTGAAATTTTGAAATTGAGAAAGCATCAAGTATTATACTCCTACCACGCATAATCTGATTCTGACTTGCACAACCATTCAAATAGGCTTATTATGATTAACTTATTCATATTGGCAAGATAGTCTGGTTTCCAAGGACATACACATCCACAGCTAAGAGAAACTATAAAAGAAAGACAATCACCATTACAGAAAATGGGACAGCACTTACTTGACCAGTAAAAACAACTAGCAAACGCTGCTCGAGCTCAAGAACCAGCTCCGGTGAAGCTAAAACAGGCCCAACTTGCAACCGTAGTGGCTTCCCTGGAAAACTAGATGTGCACTTAATGCCAGGATACAATCCTCCGATTTGATCTTGCCATCCTCCTCCAGTACCCATTATTTGCTCTAGAATCAAAACAACTCTTGCAACATTTTCATTGCTGTCATCTTGTCCCATCAATCGGAGAAGTCCCTTCACAACAGCAGCTGCCAATATGCTTGAAGTGCCCAAACCACTACCACAGGGTACACTCGCCGATGTTTTGATAGACAAGCCTGTTCCTAGTAGAAGATTGTTATGAATAACATCAGTTACAAGCAATGCAGATTTGACAAGTCGAAATGGATCATCTTTCTCAAACGGTGCAGAAATTGATATAGGATCTTTGATGTATAATTGTTTGTTGGAATCATCACAAATCAAGATGCCAGAAGTTTCCATTGTTTCTATCACAGCAGAAACAGGAGAAGATCCTTCCAAATTTATGGCCATATTGAGAACACATCCTGGACGCTCTAGGCACCAAGGTGGAGTATCACTCCATCCTCCAGCAAAATCAACCCTAACAGGTAAGTCTATCGCTATTCTCTTTGGTTGGTAACAAATGTTTATGCATCCATTAAGCATGTTGTCCCGATACATTGAAGCAATTCCAGCAGAGGTGAATGGATCATCTGAGAAAAATAAAAAAGAGTAAATAACATAATAGCTGACTAGAAACACATGTATGTAACTTTGTTTAGCAAACATAGCCATGTAAGAAACCATCTTTTGCACATAAATATAGGATACGGAATAGGTTACAACTATTAAAAAAATTGTCAACTCTGTGTCTTTTACTTTTGTGGAGTCAAATTATTTTCATAATATTACAAAAACAAAATTTTATTTATTCATTAATTTGGAAAACGTTACAATTTTAGAGTGAATGTTTAGATAGCATCCAAGCTTGAAGTCACCATGCGAGAGAATCGAATTTTAACGAGAGCAAACTATACAATTATACTGACAGGAAGTAGACTTGATTACCACTAAATCCATATTTTACAGCGGAAGCGGTCTCATCAGCAATGGCAGCCCATACTCTCTGTTCCACTAAATATGTGGCTTCTTCATCTCCACAAGCCCTAAGAAGATCAACTTGCACTTGATATGCCCTGCTTTGAGGAATAACCTGAGGATTCTGAGATTGGAAATGTTGACATATTGAAAGGATTTCTTCACACAGTTGAGACAAGTTCCGTCCAAGCAAGCCATAACTTATGCAAGCATTAGCAATTCCGGCTGCAAGATCTGCTTGGTGATTACTGGATCCAATGCAGAGCTGTGAGAAGTCTATTGAACGATGCAGCTCCTCCAAACTGACTCTATGTGAACTTCTCCAGGCAACAAGCATAGACTCATCCTCATTGTTGCTTGAGCCCATGAGCCACATGGATAAATTAAGCATCTCAAAAGGAGAGAGAATGGTAAATATCTTTGCATTCCACAAGCATTTCTCTTGAGTGCTAGAAAGATTCCACAAATCTTTCTCTTCTATACCCAAACTATGCAAGACCGTCTTCCATGGCTTCCCACAGAATGTGCCATTCTTTGCAAATGAGTTTTTAGGGTTATCATGTAGCCCACAGAAAATGAGGACTCGTCCTGTGTATCAGACTAGAGGAACTTCCCAGAGACATTGGTGATCTGGTAATACAAACCTAACTGAATTTCCAACATGGTTCTAAATGTCGATTTCGTGTCGGACTTCGATAAGTTGAAAAACAGACATGTGTCGGAAAAATATCGATATGTCGGAATTATTTCGGTGGAAACACAGTAAAAAAAAATTACATTTGTTCAGAAAACTTCAATTTCGATATTGTGTCGGAGTCGTATCGGTAAATTGAAAATAAGACACGTGTCGGTGACACGCGTAGACATTTGGTACCATGATTTCCAGTCAACAGATTCTCGCTGCCTTGTGAAATATTCACTCCAACAACGACAGATTGAGATCCTATCTGTATTCTACCAGAAAGTGATGAATCATAAACCAAAGAATCCTCCCCAATTGAAACACCAGGTGATATTTTGCTTGAAAGAATTACAGCTGATGCAGCTATGTCACATACGGTTGTTTCAGGAATAGAGCATAGATGTCTACGACCCACGAGACCTGAGTCAGTATCACCCAGGTGATCCAAAACTTCACTTGAGGTGCCAAAATGCAAGAGCAACAAACCATCTGCAATTTTAAAAAAAACGTTGTTCACAGTGTCTTACAGAACAACCAGAATACCAAACTTGAGGGGGAAAGAAACTGTTGTCAGATGTTTCAGCACAGATGACAGCTTTGCTTTAAGCCTAGAGAAGACTAAATAATATCATTATCAGAAATATGATGCAATTTCCAGAAGTCACAGGAATGAAACAGCTTATGGTATCAAGATTATTATCAAAAATGACATACGATTACCACACATAGATCGCCAAAATGGAACAGCTAACTAATGCGATGAAATCATATTATGGTATATAAACCTCATTTTATTGCCTATGAACAGCTAAGAGGAAAGTCCTCACTCCGCTCCACACACGGTTTAAACACAAGTCAAATGCTACAATGATAAAAATTGACACAATTACCAATAAAAATTGATCAACAATCATATAAAAACTTGCTAGATGCCACAAAGAAATATCAAATCTTTGCACCTTGATGTGGGCCCAATCCGTAGAATGCAATAGGAAAAGAATTATTTAATTTTTCCAAGTAACAATGTTTGTTGTCCTTAGTGTGGTATTTCCCAAATTCACATTGAGCCTCTAGAACCAAGAATGAGTAATGTCATAAGAAGAACACTTTCATCGCCTTGAATACTCTGGAAAATGGGACGAAACAAAAGGGCAATGCATACAAATTACTGGTTTATTTTCAAAAAAAAATTAAAGTTTTTGCGAAATACACTGGACATAACTTATCTCAAGTGCCATTTAGTCTAAGAAAATATCCCTCCATAAGCTTTCTAGAGTTCTACGGCACATTAAGCATGTTTCTCATGAAAGGAATTTCTTATTTTTCTACAGTACATGAGGCATGTTTCTTGGGAAAGGAATATCTTATTTTTCTTTCTCTTTCCTTTTTATTTAAGAATATATGGAACACCTCAACCTGAACTGCTGTAACATTAAATTGACTAATTTTGGATCCCTAGAATGTAATATAAGGTCTTGAGATTGGAATCTGCTTTAAAAACCTCACTATAATATAGAATATAAGATTCAAAAGAAAATTGTCTCATGTTGGCCTCGCCAATGGAAATTGCCTTGGGTCACCCTGGACAATAACCTATCTTGTCCCTGATGGTCCCATCTTTAAGAAAATAACATGAAGGCAAGATAATGGATGTAAAAGATATGAAAACTCACAAGGATGGGTAAGAACAAATGCAGTACTAGGGTCAAAACGAAACAAATTTAGAGTAAGCAAGTCAAAGGTCAATATATGAACTTGATAGTAAGATTAGATTTAGTGTTAGGGCACAAGTAATAAAAAAAAAGAATGTGCATAAATGTAAGATTTTAAGTAACAGATGAAATATCAGGGGAATCAACCACAATTTCAAGACAAATGAACTCAGGAAAAGTAGGAAATACCTGCACAAAAACTGAACATCTTTTGACGGCCCAATCCATCAAGCAGTTCTTTACCTAAAGGCCGCCCTTTCAGCCACTCATGTTTTGCAGGCACCCAAGCAGCAACAAGATCTTCATATAAACTCATCTGCATTGACAGTGGGAAAATGTCGTCCCAAAGAATTAAATGTCACGTGATGCAAAACAAAGTAGGTAAAGCATTATGTTAGCTCATAATGATTGATGTATCCTATCAATTCAATGATTTTATATTTTAGTATGATTGATTAGAGAAAGGAATTCAAAATTTTCAAGGAGCAGTAGGCACCCATATTTAATACCAAAATTTTCCTTTTTCACTTCTGAAACCTTATAGATAAAATACAATAAAGAAATGTGATTCAGAACCAGTTACATAACCCCTTTATCTATAATTTCCGTTTTGCAGCCATTACTATTTTCACTTTTAATCTGGTGAATGAGAAGTTAGAGTGTAGGATAAAGAATTAAGAGTTTAAAAAAGCAGCATATTCAGATTATAATAATTTTTCTTATCAAAACATTATTTTACTTGTAGTGTTACAGCTATACAAAAACCTATAACCCCATATTTCCAAGTTAAAAACGTTATTTCCTGGGAAGAATAAAATGAACAATTGTCATCCCTTCTCCAACTGCCCAAAAAAAGGCGTAACATTACAATGTCACTCCCTCAAAGAAGGGCAGCCTAAGTAAATCAATCCTAACTTTGGTTATCACATAAATTGATGAAAGTTCTCCAATTCAAAAGACAAAACAGCATGTATTAATTCACAATGCAAGACATCTTAAATGTTAACAGTTAACTACATCTCTACCATACACAACCAAATAGTGGATTAAGCTAATATGAAAATCTGGGCTGCGAAGCAATATAAATGGTAATTTACCTCTTTTTGGGTTTCCAAAAGCTCCAATATCATTGTTTTGCTTGTAGTGGCAAGTCTTAGAAGCTCAACCCATGCTTTCCCTCTCACTGCTATTATTCCTGTGTCAAGCAATGCTCTGCCATCATGTCCAATGGCATTGTTTTCCAGAAGCTCCTTAAAGTTTGGTTTCTGTAAAAGATTCTCAACCATATTTAGTGAACGGGCCTCATCTGCGGTCCCAGTTCTTGATGCAACAATGACACCATGGTTAGAAGCAATATCTAGAGTAATAGGAACTGTTATAATTGACGCTGCATCATCTGGAAGAATTATAGTTGAAGCATCAAAACAAGGAAGAACATCCCCAGTCATTATGAAGATACCACCTAGCAAGACAATAGTTAAAAGTTAGGTAGGTTGGAAAAACATATATAATAACACCCTAATTAGATGAGATGGGACTTTGAAAATCATATGTAAAGTAAAAGGAAACAATTATTTAACCTTAACTCAAAGGAAAGATCATAAACAACGTGACCAAATGTAAAAAAAAGGTTAAAGAATTAGTAAACTTCTTACTTTTGTTGGATATTTTCTGCTCTGTGGGATAGCTGTTTTAGATAGTTCGAATTTTGTTGGTTGTCTTTGGAGGGAATCATTACGTGTGTAGCATCGGAAAGACATTCTCAGCAGAAAATTGCAGCACCTTTATTGTGAACAACTAAAAACTAGAAAAAGGAAACAAACACTACGCATGCAAGGGTCTAAAAATAGATATATATCTATATAGTAGATGGCTATAACACAATTTGTCTGCAAGAAGATCTCTTCTATATGCTTTCAATGAGAAAACTATGGCACACAAAGGGCATCTCACTGTCAAGAAGAGATCTGGAAGATGTAAATGTATTGTTTAAACTATTACAAATCAACTCATAAACCATGCCTCCAGTAAATAGACAAGAAAGGGGACCAGAGGATGTGAACTCAATTTTTAAATCTTGTTTAATGCTGATGTTCCGTTCCTTAAGCAGAAAGTGTCACATGACAAGAAAGGGATACACCAAAGAAATGAACATATATAAAGTATTCAACCTTATGCAGCTCTAGTCACATCCCTTTTCCAGGAATACTAGAGCCAAATTTCATTTAAATGCAGTAGGAGGATCACCAGTGTATAACCTTCATTTTGAAAAGCTTGTCTTGCACAAGAAGAAATTGCAAGAATGTGGTCAAAAAGCAGTGGAACAGGCCCATCAGGGTTATCTGATGCCAAATACGGTAGTGGTAGAAAAACCTTTCCCATAGGGTTTGCCCATGGAACCCTTTTAGAATCACCTCCAGCATGCAGCAATAGTATATGCCTTTTCATGAGTAAGTTTACCATAGAAAAGTGGCTTGAATTTGAATAAATATCCATGGGTCCTCGTATACAAGAAACTGGATCCTTCCTCTGAGCATTTGAAACCTGTATATAATGTGTATATCTCGTTAAAATGATGAATCAGTTTTTGAAGATACAGAACAACAACATAAGGCCTTAAGCATTCCGGATTCTACCTAAACCATAAAACCCAAGTTATCTCAAAAATCCTTAATTAGGTCTCATTTATAAGACTCCGACGAAGAGAGAATTTCCTTTTTAGTTATCTCAAAAATCCTTAATTAGGTCTCATTTAAACACAGCATGGATGAAGAAAACCATTATACAGTAGATCGACACTCCAGCCGCCACATGCATACACCATGGGTAATCTCCGATAACTGTTTTACTTCTCAAAGGAGCTCCCAAGCCGTCTGGCTAACCGTAGTGCTCCTGATACACAGTATAGTAAAGCTACGTTGCTTCAAAAATCCAGCGTAAGAAGGATCCACTGTACGTAGCATAAGAAGTTGCAAATTTGGAATAGTCAGAACAAGAAATACGTTCATCATATCCCTTTCAATTTCCCAATCATCAAAATTAAAACCCACATCCGAATCCCGCACACACGGAAAAACAAAACTCTTTTCAACAAGACATCATCAAATTAAAAAAAAAAAAAACAAATCAATATTTTAATTCCCCACATTCTAAAAAGAAAATTCTCTCGAATTCTGTTACCTCATGATCCACCCCAAGACGGAAGAGGTGTTCGGCGAGTGCAGACAGAGCGTGAAGCGTCGCGGCGCCGGACCCGATCCGAGCGCCCTCCGGGTCAGGCACGGCGAGGGTGACGGTGGAGCCGGCGATGCGGCCCATCCGCTTGGCGCGGCGGAGCTGCCACTCGTAGAGCTGGGCCTGCTCTGGACTGGCGGCAGTGAGGACGATGGCGTCCCATGTGGGGACCCTGGAGGGGTGCCGAACAGAGAGGCGCAGGTGGTACCATGCCCTACGGAGCAGAGAGGTCAGATCGCACTTCTTCATCCTCTTGTTCTTCTTCGCCTTCTTCCCGCCACCATCGTCCATTTCTGATGCTGTCGATGGTTGGGGAAGGAATTGAGATTGAGGGAGAGGAATAGAGGATGCGGAAAAGAAAGGAATGGGGCGGGAGGTTGTTGAAGTGATAATGGTGTTGCTGTGAAGAGAGAGAGGTTTCTGTATTAATTGAAATTTAAATTACCGAGACCAGACGTCCAACATTTTAACGACCAGTGTGGTTGATGTGATTTTTCTTGAATGTAAAAAAGAGAACACAAAAAGGGATTTTACAGGGAAAATATGGAAAATGGCGTCGCCCGGACTCGAACCGGAGACCTTCAGTGTGTTAGACTGACGTGATAACCAACTACACCACGACACCTTTTCACTAAAAGGATATGCAAATAATATATCAGGTGCCAATTAAACCAAGCAGTAAATGAATTCACTACAACCACACCACATACATATGAAATTTACAAATCACAACAAATGACATCCTGTTCCGTTATTACGAGTATTTACATTTATTTCAAGAAGAAAAGCTTCACAAAGCAAAGAAAAGGATCTCAATACTAGTCAGTGACTATACACTGTGTAGGATGACTTTTTAAGTTTTCATGCCTCTATTGCCAACTTCAACCAATTGATCATGTTCTCAGTATCTTGTCATTCCAGTCAATAGTTTGACATGTGAGCAAAACATCTCAGCTAATTTGCTAGCCTCAAGCTTCCTTATGATACAAACTGCCTTCCATATCGTTTCACAAACATATGACATTCTAACCAGCTATTCCAAGAGTTTCTACATTTATATCAAGAAGAAAAGCTTCATAGAGCAATGAAAAGGGTCTCAATACTGGTCATACACTGTGCAAGATGACTTTTCAAGTTTTCATACTTCCATTCACTCCTTCATCCAGTTGATTGCGTCTCTGCTTTTTGCACTCCTGTCAACAATTTGACATGTAATAAAAGCACCTCGTCTAATTTGTCAGCCTCAAGCTTCCTTATGATACAACTAACCTACACTTTATCAGAGGTTGCACTACAACATAACTTTATTCTTTAACTTTCAAACTGGAGTGCTCCAGAACATCTTCACAGCTGCAGCAAACCTTGTATAAATGGTTTAGTGGCAGAAACAACATGGCCATGGCTAAAGTTGGTCTCGTGTTGCATTTTAAAAGCTCATAATCACTTTTGGCTCCAATAACTCGTGTTCATTTTCAAGAACACAATCAGGGCAACAGTGTTAAGCAATTAACAGCAAAACAATCACAAAGTTCACTAGAATTCTACCTTCATGTCCACTCCTCTAATGTCAGAGCTAGTGGCATTTTTTGGTGAAGTAAGCATAGTGCTTTAGAAACTCGAAAGTCTATTATCCTCATTCAACAACCTAGACACACATAAAACCTATGCAGAATGAAATCCCCATTCGCAGATTTACATGTAGTTTATTGTTGATTTATGTTATGTGTTCACTTCTTCTAAATGTTGTGCTCCAAATACCACATTTTGTGATCTTAGAAACAAGTTTTACCTACATTCGTCTGAGAGGTTTTTGTTACATGTGGCACCAATTGGTAGACTTTGAACCACTGAATCTCACAGGGTTTTTCTTCTACCCTACAGCACATGGAGATTCGTCATATGATTTCCTTTTAAAATCCACTCATTTGAGAAAGCTTTGTGCTTTTCCCAATATTCTGGCTACAACTAGAGAACATGACTCCAAAAACATAAATAAATTCTAGATGCTAGAAATAATAATTGGATAGAACAGGGAGGTTAACCATCTGCTGAAAAAGCTTCCTCTGGAAGCAACGCTAAGAAGTTTAAAGTCAAAACTGGAGTAACGCAATTAAGCTATTCAAGATACTCTGTTTCTGTTGTAAATGACACCAATCATAGCTCTTAATTGTATGGCAAAATCAAAGCCTTCGTTAGCTCCATTGACCACATGTTGCTTATACAACTTAAATGAAATTCCACCAATAAAAATAGAACTAGATTAGCCAAGAACTTTACCAATCTAAGGTTATAAACTTCTACGAGCTATATGTTAAGCCCAATATGCATGAAACAGGAATCAACACAAACTGATGCATTATGGAATTAATAAAGATTGAAAGATACAATACAAACCTACCTAAATCTTAATTTCCAGTTCCTGGGCAGCGTCAGTCATGCCTAGACGGTTATTTGCATGGATCATGGTGGCGAAGGCGATGGAATCAGGCTGACATTTCCTTTCCTTCATCAGCAGGAACATCTCCTTCATGGTTTCAACATGACCTGCCTGGCCATATGCACTTATAACACATTTACAAAATGGTGTGTCCAGAGGGACATTAGAATTCTCTATTTGCCTCATAATGATTGGAACTTTATCAAGCAGTCTAGCTTTAATGTATGAATTGATAAGTGAACAATAAGTAATAGAGTTAGGCTTAATTCTCTGGAATTTCATTTGTTGAAAATAGGACTCCATTCTTTCAAAGTTTCCCACTTTACCAAAACATTCAATTAATAGATTATAAGTTACAGTTGTTTGAGAGAAGCATCTTTCCCTCATGAAGTCCATAACTAAACTCATTTTCTCATTCATACTGGCCTTACCATATGATTTAATCAAAATATTGAATGTCATGACATCAGGCTCAACGCCCATGTAGCAAAACTCATCATATCATTTTTCCATTTTATCAATTTGTCTGCAGTTTCCATAAGCCCAGATGATGGAATTTAATGTGAACACATCTGGGAGGCAATTACCATTCTCAAGCATATCATAAACAGAACTCTCCATTTCTTCAAACATGCCAGCTTTACCAAATCCATCTATAATGGTATTGTAAGTGACGATGCTACATTCAATGCCAAAATAAGACATTTCCATGAGAACCTTAGAGATGAGATCAAAGCGATGTAGTTTGCTACAACAGTTGATGAGGATTGTATATGTGTAAACATCAGGCTTGCAATCAGAAATTGACTTCATTTCATCAATAGTTTGAAATGCCTCATCCAAAAGACCACTGTGGCCATATGCACCTATGAGTGAAGAGTAAACATCAACAGTTGGCTTGAGGCCTTCCGAGAGCATGGTCTGAAAGAGCGAGCTTGCATGCTCAGTTTGCCTACACCTTCCGAGCATTGTCAAGAGCCTGGCATATGTTTGACATTTCGGACTATACCAGTGTTGTTTGCGGAGTAGCCCAAAAATCTAAATAGAAAAATTCAAAAGAAAATCAATAAAACTATAGATTTGTCAGAAACTCGATAAAATTTTGATTTCATTGGCAATAAAAAAAATGCTACAATGAAGAAAAGGATAAAAAATGTCAAAGATATCTTGATTCGTAAGCTACCTTCAACAGTTAACATTACAATGTCTTTGAAATCGTAATTACTCTTATTTCAGGATATAATAAGATATACCCACCAATTAGTTTGTTAAACGCTCAAATTATGGCAGAAATGTCTCAAAGGAACTCCACTCGGAAGTGTGATTGAAACAGAAGGCGGAAAAGACAAAATCAATAGTTTTAATTCTTCCCTTTAATCCTAGTATCTGATGACGGAGGGAGATGATTCATAGAAGTGAAGTTAGGCTACTCAAGTGCTACAAATCATGGCAAGATGCGAAAACCGCTACAATTGCAATACTAAAAAAAAAATCAGGCAACTTAAACAACAGTGTTGCAACAACACTTGATCAAAGTCGCATGGAAGAAATGAAGTCGATGATGCATGTCTCACTGATGTTGCTGAATTCTTTAGGCAAATCTACAAGATAAAATCAAATAAATGTGCACTTCCAAGTGAGAATTGAAATCCCACCATACCGACAAAACAACATTTCCAGTACAACGTATGATCCAAAATAAAATCAATAGGGACGTAAAAAACGAAAAGAACCAACCTTGAGAGCAGTCTCCCAACGATTACTAGAAATGGCATCGTCCAGTGCTTCCAAGAGCGCCCTGGGCCAGAGCTTCCTGGACTTAGCCGAGATGGCCTTCCTCTCCACCCCCAACACGGCTGCTTCCGTCCTCAGGATATGAGACAACCTCCGCTTCGATTCCTTCTGATGAGGGCTCTCCGACCGCTCGCCGGACTTCGCGAGTGTAGACACCCCAATTTTGAAGTCACTTGGCAGCAAACACCTCCGGATGATGCTCTAGTAGCGACCATCAAAATCCTAGCCTACATAAGCCCAATCAGGCCCACACTAGCCCACTTTGACCCAATTAAACTCGAAACCGAACAAATCCATTTAAAACTCATCTAAAATCCAATGAAAACCTTAATTAATCAAATAAAAACCCTAATTAAGTAAAATCCAATTAAATCCACTTAAAATCCAATAAAAACCCTAATTAAGTAAAATCCAATTAAATCCACTTAAAATCTAATAAAAACCCTAATTAAGTAAAATCCAATCAAATCCACTTAAAATCCAATAAAAAAACCTAATTAATCAAATAAACACCATAATTAAGTAAAATCTAATTAAATCCACTTAAAATCCAATGAAAACCCTAATTAATCAAATAAAAACCCTAATTAAGTAAAATCCAATTAAATTCACTTAAAATCCAATAAAAACCCTAATTTATAGTAGGATAGAGCTTACGAAGTCTTTTTCATAGACTACATAATAGTAGGATCCACGGGCAACGATAAAGCAGCCCTGATGAACTATCGGACAGGCCCTACGACCTGCCCCAAGCTGTCGAAATAGTCTGGAGTTGTTGCCGATAGTTATGGAGGGACCTGTTGGCCTTGGTGACATCAATGAAGGGGGTTGAAGGCCCTGTTGGCGTCGACGGAAGGGGCTCGAAGCCCTTTCGATGGTGGAGGAAGGGGTTGGAAGCCCTGTTGACGACGACGAAAGGAGCTAGAGGTGCTAAATGAGTTGAAGGAAGAAGCTAAGGGACCTGTCAACAACAGGAGAGAGACCAGAAGATCTGGTTGGTGTCGAAAGATGACCGTAAGTCCTGATAGACGCCAGAAAGGGTGACCGATGGTTGAGAAAATGCGAAGATTTTTTCCTAGGCTTTGATACCCTGTAAAGTGGAAGAGAAAAATGATCAATATCTATTGGATCAACATATTAAATATTTAGATAACGTAACATATAAATAGATATTCAATTACTTTATTACACTTACCAATACTCTAATAAGCCCAACAATACTAAACATGAATTATTTTTATTTTAAAAATAAACATATCTTAAACACATGCGTCAGAATAAGTAGGCGAAATAACTTTATTTCATATTTCTTGTAAAATAACTATTTTAAAATAAATAAATTAACGTAGGAATTATTATTCTAAGTTTATTCTGATTTTTACACGACTAAATAAAAATACTAATAACAAGATACTAATGCTATTCTGAATTTATTCCAAGAGTTATTTTTATCCAAACAAGAACTTAGTAAAGAATTTCAGTTTGAAATGCACTCAATTGTTTTATAAGGAAATAATCAACTCAGGAAAAAGTCACCGGTAAAAACGAATTTCACATCCCCTTTCATGGTTGAATACCACTAAAATTATGTTGAAACTCCTTCCCAACTAATATACTGCTTTCTGTCGAAATTTTCATAACAAAACATCTTCCGTGTACAATGACCATGTGGTGTCCACTATGGTCGCATCAAAATAATGGTTTTGTAAAGAAAGTTGGAGCAAGCATAGATTCGTAAGTTAAAAATATATTTTTTTTTAAAAAATTCACGTCAATACGCAACTCGATAATGTTTATGGAGGAAACCAACAGAAAAGAAAAGTTGATATTGGACAAACATTTCCTTGCAGTCATATATATCATTTTCTTTCTTTCCATGTTACTCGTGATCAGATTTATTGTCTATAAACAGATAAAGAACATAGGAATTCCATTAAGAGCCTTCCTTTAATACTAGGTATACTCTTCTTCCCGTTCAAGAGAGATTCCTGGCTAAGCACTGATGAATTTTCGTCACTGAGCCAAATCAATGCCGGAGCACAGAAGATAACAACATGAGCTATTCCAAGGAGATTGACCAGTTGTACACTTTCACATTGAATCCTGAATTTATAGTGAACAATCGACCGAGTTCAAGTGCACAGTCACGGTCCTTTGCGAGCAGCAAA
>JAMKQA010000524.1:0-30764 GCA_024699735.1 Posidonia australis
TTGGGTTTCCATGAATTAAATGGCCTAGGTTAAGGGGTTTGAGCTCAACCACCAGACCCATCCTGCAAAATTGGTAAAATTGGGGTGTCTACACACCCGTCCAAGAATAAAATTCATAAAATGTAAATAATTACAAAATGAATTTACGGGTGTTACATCAGATGAGGACGGTTAGCATGTGTGCTGGTGAGTTAGACTAGTGGAAGAGACTGCGAATCATTTCTTTGATCTGGGCATGAGGAATTGCTCCTTTTCCTAGCCTCATGCTTTTTCGATGTTCCTCTTCCATTCTCCAAGCCTCATCGCATCTCTGTGGACCTCGTCATCTTTTGCCATGGCCGGTCAACGTGTTCTCTGTCGAGATAGACGGAGATCAGATTCCAGCAAGCCGTTTTCTCTGCCGAATGTGTGAGCTCCCCACGCATCCCTCTTGCTTCACCGACCGAGCGCCTGGCCTTCCGATTCCATCTAATGGAGGATTCAATCCAATTTTAGTAGTTGGACCAATGACGGGTCACACGATTCTTGATGTCGATGGAAGTTAGGGATCGATCCTAGCGAGAGGAGTTGGCGGTTAAGAGAGGCAGTTTCAGCTAACGGAATTAGTTAGTCAAAATCGTTGACGTGGGGCCCAGAATCTAGATGGTTATAACTGATTCTTGGCTTCTTGATTTGACTGATCTTTGACTTCAAGGCTTCCCTTTCAATTCCTCAGCAATCCCCATTCAATCCTAAGGCATACAATCTTTTGGCATGATTTGCCAAAAATGCCCTTTCTTTACAACTTTATCTTTTTTCCACATAATTTCTGATTTCCATGATTTTCATGATTTTATGATTTGTGTTGGGAATTTATCGCCCAATGGCGTACATTAACAGGCTTGACAACACCGACATGGACACGATGAGGATTATTTTCTCTTATTTGACTTTCTCAGATTTTCCTAGTTTCCACTTTTTTGTGTGATGCTTTCTGAACATTTTTGATTTTTATATGGTTTTCCTCATCGCCCAAGGGTGTACAGTAAAGTAGCTTTTTCTATGCCTACAATGTTCCTTAGATTGTTTTCCTTATTATTTCTCTTTTATTCATCGTTTCTTGTAGATTTATGTCATGTTTTTGCATTCATCCTAGGCATGTGCATTATAAGTAGATAAGCATACACACACTAGATCATGAGCAAGTAGTTAACCTTGAAAGACCGATTTCTTCGGGCATATGGGGGTGCTTAACACCTTCCCCATTAACAAGAATCCTTACCCTTTCTTGTGCCCGTAGTGGTTTACGCATCGCATCCATTAGACATGAAGCACACATGTGTTTCTTAGCATTGATTTCTCTGAGTTTTCTTTGTATCTGGTTTTTCTTGTCTTTCCATTAAAAGATTAGGTGGTGACTCCTTTTCATTATTTTTTCTTATCCTTCTTTGGTGTTTCCGAGTTGAGTCACCTTCCTTGGATTCACCATCTTTGTCGTGACCATATCGGGATTCTTTGCATGTTTTCATGCATTGAGGAGTCGTGTAGGGTTCCACTGGCATGGTCACAGGAACTGGCAACTCCACTGGGGATAACCAGATTCTGGCTTTCATGTTGGTTTTCTTACTTGCTTAGCATTGTACTATATACTTTGTGTTTGTTTGCTTGTCCTATTGTACATGACTTTTGTGTCTTTCTACACAATTGCTATGTCACAACACATGCACATGACTTGATTCATGCCTTTTGCTTTGATGCTTGCTTTCTGTTTTCACTTACCTAATAACACAACACTAGCACATGCTATGCTCATGCCTTTTGCTTGATTGAGTGATTGGATGTCATGATTGTGTATTTTCTTCCCTTTCTGTATTTGCCATGATTAGGAGAGTAGAGGCATGGTTGCCTCCATTCCTGGTTAAAATAAAACACAGAAATTTTGACGAACAAATAATAAGACATAACTACAGACAAATGCTCAGAATCCTCTTTGGTTTAATAAAATGCAAGTAAAAGACACCAAGCATATGTGCATGAATGATCATCTAGGAGCATGCATCTTCTCCTCTCTTGAGTCAACCCACAGTCTACGAAGGGCAATCCTGGTTACCCGTTCTATGGCTTCGGCGTAGGACGTGTGACTAGTTTGCTCCCCCTGGTCCGGGGTCGTGTGACTAGAGGGTACAGCTCTTTGATACTGCAGGAGTCGAGGCCACCAATGCACCACTCATTCACTACCTGCGCTTTGGCCATGATTTAGAACAGGAACCTTACTTTTCTGACCAGAGTCAGAACCAAAACCCATGAGTGTGTCCCCCTTGGTCAATCCTAGGTGGGACATGCATGGTGAGAGAGTGCATATTAGAAGCATTCATGTGCATGTGTGCCATTCATGCCACCCTAACAAACAATTGCATAGCTCAAATGTTTCTTCTTTTGTTTTGTCTCTGTCTTTTCACTTCATTCACAAACTAGCTTTTCCTCTCTTAATCAGAGTGTTCCGTGTGTGAGTTCCTAGGCTGGAGCCCAGGTGATCCTTTTAGTGACCTTAGTCTTGAGGCATTGCTCTCGATTGTCCTTTCTTGAGCTATCCATCACTTTTGATGATAGCTCCTAGTAGGTGTCATCCCCTGGTCTACAATCGCAATCGCATCCTTACTCACTCATGGTCCATTATAGCCCAACGAGCGTCTGAGACTTTTGTACCAGCTGGTTCGGAGGGGATCTCTGTTTCCACCCCTCCTTCCTCCCTCATTTTGACATCTATTACCTCATCTGCCCTCCACGAAAGCCACTTTCAGGCACATGGAGTTCCCTGCCCTTTAGTTTCAGGACATTGGCAGACCCTGATTGGTCTGGAGCCCGCAACTGAGGTAGTTACTATGACCACAACAAGGACACCTGATCTGATAATGTCTTGTCCTTTGGATGTCCTAGTCCCCTTTGACACACCATTGGCTACGATCGTCTCCTCTGTAGGACTCAACCAGCTAGATCTTTGAGCTTCTAGCCCCTTTGACATCCCTTCCGCTTGCTCTTCCGACCCTCAGTATTGCTATTGATGGCTCCGTCACTGTGCAATCTCAGCAGCTTCTAGTCCTTGCACAAAGGCTACAGAACATGGCTTTCTCTTTGGATCCTACTCTGACTACTTCCATTTGTCCTGTTCCTGAAGTTCCATATCAGCCAGCTTAGACATTCCATGATGCACTTGTCACACCACCACTGCATCCATCGCCACAGCTTCTCACTGCCTCGAAGACAAGCGCCACCTCTTTGCCATTAGCATCATCACCATTGTATACACAGCATATTCCTCCATCTACTGGTGGTCAGCCTTTTGAGCTGGCAGGAGTACAATGACTCGTGAATCCAGCCATACCAGTACAGCAGTTGTTGCTCTCACACACAGCACCATAGCCAGCACAGCATATTGCCATTCCTGTATCTTTGCATTAGATTCAGGCTTCAGTATACGTGCTACCACAAACCACACACACGCACGGGTACGCTGGTCATCACGTGAAGACACTAGGGGGCAAGATGATAGATCCGGAGGAGCACGTGGGTGCTATAAATACAGTGTACGTGGGACCTACCCAAGTTGCACAATCAACATCAGTAGCAAACCCAAATGCAGTTCTCACCAGGATGAATGATCTGGAGAGAGCACTACGACTAGTGTAGGGTGAGGATTGTCAGTCTTACACCTTCCAAGACCTTTGCTACTTTTTAGAGGTTGTACTCCCCTAGAATTTTCACATCCCAGAGTTTGAAAAATACAATGGTAAAGGCTGCCCATTTTTGCATCTTAAGGCATATTACGGTGATCTTGCTCAGTTGTAGGCTAATGAGAGGCTGCTTATTCGCCTTTTCCTGAAGAGCCTCATAGGTCCAGCCTTAAAGTGGTTCACATCTCTGGATATGACCACCATTAAGACTTGGAATGACCTTAGTTAGGCTTTTCTGGAATAATATTCATTCAATCTCGACATGGTCCCAAAGCACGAGGACCTAGTCGCAACAAAGGGGAAGCCCCACGAGCCATTTGGGGAGTATGTCGGGCGTTGGCGAGCCCTCGCTTCACAAGTTTGCGATAGACCCCTTGATGAAGAGTCTATTGAAATGATAACTCGAGGAGCGCAACCAGCCACAAGGGCCCTATTGAGCATTCATCCCATTTCCACTTTTACATCCTTGATCAAAGTTGGTACCCGAGTCGAGAGCTCATTGCATAGCGGAAGTTTTCCTACTTTAGCAGCATTCGCCAAGTAGGCCATGACTTTGAACCACAACAGAGGAACCAACAACGGTAATGGTGGTAGCAATGGATCTAACACCAGATATTCGTGGAGGAACAACACTGCCAAGAATGCCGTAGCATATGTAGGAGCTCCTGTTATGCCAATTAATGTGGTGAGCTCGCCAGCACAAAATCAGGTGGTTTATACCCCTACACCTAGGAAACCACGCACATCATAAATCACCACCATCGCCAAGCCAGTATACCAGTCGGCACCGGCAAGGCAAGGGCGCAACCTAGGACTAAGGCAGCCTTGATGAGCTGAGAGGATTACACTCCTCTGGTTGAGCCATTGAGTGCCGTGTTTCCCAAATTTGTGTCACTCCTGAAACTTTCGGAAGTTCGCCCACCGCCAAACCCACTTCCACGGTGGTCTAAAGCAGATTTATTGTATAGTTACCACAGAGTCGTGGGGCACTCTACGGGTATCTGCTTCACGCTCTAGAGTGCCATTCAAGACCTAATCGACCAAAAGGTCATCATAATCAACACACAGGAGGCAAAGTCTACACCAGTTGCACCAACGCCACATTCTTCTACACCTACACATAGCAATATAGTTAACCGGCCCTTGCTTGAGCACACAGTCAGAACTTCAGGAGTTCATCTCATCTCTCCTATTAAGTTTGCACCTCGCTGTTTGATCCATCCCCTCTCATTCATGACATCTCAGATCCTTTTTCTCATCAGCTTTAACAATAATTTGTTGAAGCTTTCAGTTCTACAATCAACATGATTCAGTTGACAATCAAGCCGAGGCGCATAGCTACTAAACCTACCATGCAATCCACCTCACCATCTGTCTGTTTGCTATCTAAACCAAAGCCAGACTTGGTTTGGAAAATGCCAACACCTACCTCACCAAACACACTAGCCTTAGTCCCAGTGGAATTTGAGGCCCGCACTCCTATGGTCTTTAATTTGACACAGGATACCCATCGTATGCCCTATAGTTACGTCACAGAAATGTTCACTGAGGTAACACATTCAAGATGGGTATACAAGGCCCTAGTTCTAGCTAGCAAGCCCAACCAGTCAACTGCCTCATCATCTCAACCAGAAAACCAGATTCCCAGTCCTGTTCCCGAAGAAGTAACCCCAAGAGCTAATTCCATCGCTACCAAAAAGGACCCACCTGTAGTAGGCACCTCGCTATTTGATCCATCCCCTCTCATTCATGACATCTCAGATCCTTTTTCTCATCAGCTTTAACAATACTTTGTTGAAGCTTTCGGTTCTACAATCAACATGATTCAGTTGACAATCAAGCCGAGGCACATAACTACTAAACCTACCATGCAATCCACCTCACCATCTGTCTGTTTGCTATCTAAACCAAAGCCAGACTTGGTTTGGAAAATGCCAACACCTACCTCACCAAACACACTAGCCTTAGTCCCAGTGGAATTTGAGGCCCGCACTCCTATGGTCATTAATTTGACACAGGATACCCATCGTATGCCCTATAGTTACGTCACAGAATTGTGCGCTGAGGTAACACATTCAGGATGGGTATACAAGGCCCTAGTTCTAGCTAGCAAGCCGAACCAGTCAACTGCCTCATCATCTCAACCAGAAAACCAGATTCCCAGTCCTGTTCCCGAAGAAGTAACCCCAAGAGCTAATTCCATCGCTACCAAAAAGGACCCACCTGTAGTAGACATTACAGCCCAATTGAAAAGAGGTTAAAGCAGATATTTCCATTTGGGACCTGATTCACACATCAGTTTAGCATAGGAAGGCCTTCCTCTGAGTTTTCCAAGCCTCCCATGTTTCCCCAACAATACAACCGTCAGCCTTAGAGAACATGGTAGGAATGGTAGCTACGCCACAGGTGATCTCCTTCTTCAGTTCAAATGTACCCCCCAACAAGGACCAATCACAATCAACCCCTGTTCATCACAGTGCAATACCAGAATTTCCGCATTCCTTTTACTTTGGTGGATAATGGTATCGGCTTAAATGTTTGGCCCTTGCGAACCACAATTCATGTCTGATTCAAATCCGAAGACATTACCCCAATTGTGAAAGGAATGACGGCATTTGATAACACGCACCATGATGCTTTAGGAATTTTGGTTATTCCTCTGATATTGGTCCAGCCTATTTCGAGGTAAAGTTTTATGTTGTCGACCACGAACCATCTTTCAATCTCCTGCTTGGTCACCCTTGGCTCCACAAGCATCAGGTTATCCCCTCAACTCTTCACCGAATGATTAAGTTCCACTGGAACAAGGACATTGTTGTTGTAATGGCATAAAATCTTGAAAAGGAGAAAGTCGAGGCGGTATCTTCGTTGTCTCCTCAAATTGTACATTTTGACCCCCAGCCTTCTGATGTGCTCTACTAAGTTGACCATTTTGAGCCTATCAATTTTATTCAGATTGTCGAGCGTGCCAGTCATTTGGCTGCTCTTGGCAATCCTTTTATGATGGTCGAGAATCTTTGTCAGAGGTGGGGGTACGAGAAAGGAGCACCTCTTGGGTAGAATGGCCAAGGAATCGTCCAACTAATTGTAGTAGAGAAAAGACGAGAATTTGAAGGACTAGGATACAATTGGAAGCCATAGGATTGATTCTCGAGGAATCGTAAGTTCCGAAAACTTTTTATTCCACAGGATTTAACTAACTTTGTTAGTGCAGGATTTCTAGATCCCAATCAGAATCCGGTTGTTGCAGAGTCTGAACAGAATGAGCCAACCAATGGATCAGAGTGGGTATGTATTGAGGACTACTACTTTGAGGAAGAGGTTGTAGATCACATAACAAATCCAACATCGTCCTTTCCACCAAAGACAGCTAGGCTTTTGTTACCGCCTCCAGAGTTGGTTGAAGGTCCTCCTGTAGATCCTATTGCAGTTTCAGTTTCGGCAAAACCAGTTTCACCAACAAATCAGCTTGCATTGACAGAGTCACAGCCAAGTCAGCCAGAATCACTGCCTAAAGTACAAGAAACCACCAGTGCATATTACATGGATTTTGCTTCTAATGAAGAGGAAGGAGATGCTGTAGTGGCACAAGTTGAGAGTATGCTCAGTGATTTGGAAGTTTTGTTTCAACAGCAGCTGGCAACACTAGCAGAGGATGTAGAGAGTGAACTCAAGTGCAGAAAAGGGAAAGCCGTAGTCACGGAATGCATCGCAGAGCAGTCAGTTTCACAGGGTCATTCCACTATCATGGCCCTAAAAGAAGACAAATCAGTGAATGCTAGACCAAAGTAGTCTATCTCCTATAAGTCGAGAGGCGGGTCTAGTTGGTACTACCAGTTTTGGCCCCACTTAAGCAGTGGGGTCCAAAAAAAAAAAGATCTTGAGTTAGGCTCAGGAGAGAATGCGAGCAGCAGCAATTACATCAGTCAATCAGAGGATAGCTGCCCACCTATCACACACATTATACATACCACCCAAGAAAACCAGAGAAATAAAAATAGGCTGTGGAAGAAGTGGAACAGCCAGATACATCTGTATGCTCGGGTGCATCAGAATCAGAGATTGTCAAAGGTGCTTACAAAAAGACCACAGTGACAGTGACTATTCTTGAAGCGTCATGAAGGGCAGAGTGTCGAGCAAATATGCACCTTTGAGGACACGGATTCATCTTTTCAACAAGAGGTCTTTTCTGAACTCATTACATGTGAAGAAGAAGAAGATGTGGAAATAGAGGAGGATGGTCGTGATGCACCAAATTTTCAGCCTTATGATGATGACCCAGAGGGCTCGAACTTGCATGTAAAAGAGGAAACCGACGAGTATGTAAACATTGGCACCATTGAAAATTTCAAGGAAGTGCGAATTAGTGCCAGGCTTACAGCATAGGCCCGAGCAGAAGTCGTTGAGCTTCTATGAGAATATGAAGATGTTTTCGCCTAGAGCTACGATGACATGGTTGGGTTAGACATTGAGGTAGTGGTGCACACATTACTACTTAAGCCTAACGTCAAGCCGGTCAAACAGAAATTGCGTAGATGGCGACCGCAGTGGCTATTGAAATTGAAAGAGGAAATAAAGAAGCAACACAAGGTTAATTTTCTAAAAGTCATCCTCTACCCAGAATGGTTAGCAAATGTGGTACCAGTGCCAAAGAATGATGGTCAGGTTCGAATGTGCATTGATTATAGAGACCTAAATAAGGCAAGCCCAAAGAATGACTTTCCACTCCCACACATCAATGTGCTTGTGGACAAAACTGCAGGACATAAGATGTTGTCATTCATGGATGGATTATAAGGTTACAATCAAATCAGAATAGCAGGAGTGGATATGGAGAAAACATCCTTCATCACCCCATAAGGAGTATTCTGTTACAGGGTTATGCTGTTCGGATTGAAAAATGCCGGAGCCACATATCAAAGGGCAATGATAGCATTGTTCCATGACATCATGCACCAAGATATCGTGGTCTATGTGGATGACATGATAGCCAAGTCAAAAGAGCCCGAGGAACACATTGCTTGCCTAAGAAAGTTATTCAACCGCTTGCGAAAATTCAAGCTACAGCTTAACCCCAATAAATGCATATTTGGGGTGTCATCAGGCAAGCTACTGGGATATATCATCAGCCAGAGGGGAATTAAGGCGGATTTGAACAAGGCTAAAGCCATCATTGAGATGCCTCCTCCTACAACAGAAAAGGAAGTCTGTGGGTTGCTAGGGCAGTTGTAGTATATCAGTTGATTCATTGCTCAGCTGACACCGATTTGTAAACCGATCTTCAAACTCTTGAGGAAGAATGCACAGATCCACTGGAGTGATGAGTGCCAAGATGCTTTTCACAAAATTAAGAGGCTCTTGGTAAGACCACCAATCTTAGTTCCCTCGACTCCAGGGCGTCCTTTATTGCTCTATTTGTCAGTAACATAGCATTCAATGGATGTAGTCTTGGGTCAGCTTGATGAAATAGGTCATAAAGAGAGGGCCATTTATTACTTGATTAAGAAATTCAATGATTGCAAAGTTAAGTACAATGCAATTGAGAAAGTCTACTTATCCCTTGTCTGGGCCACAGAATGCTTGAGACATTATATGATGGCATATCCTATTCTACTGCTATGCCGACATGATTCTATGAAATACTTGTTCCAGAAGCCAGCACTGGTAGGCGGATGTGTCAAGTGGCAGGTGCTCTTATCTTAGTTTGATATTACTTTTGTCATTCAAAAGTCTATGAAGGGACAAGCCATGGTAGATCACTTAGCAAACTTACCTTTATCAAAGTATTAGCCCCTACAGACTCAATTCCCCGATGAGGATATACTGCTCGCCGTGAAAGAGGATAACCCCTGTGACAAAGAGTGGTGGCATCTCTATTTTGATGGTGCAGTTAACAGTAGAGGCATGGGCATCAATGCAGTATTGGAGACCCTGCAAGGCCAGATGATCCCACTTGCTCGAAAGTTGACCTTTGTGTGCACCAACAATTTGACAGAGTATGAGGCATGTATTCTTGGACTACGGGCCATGTTGGAGCATGGTGTGAAAAAATTGCATGTGCATGGTGATGCCATGTTGGTTATCTCACAAGTTAATGGTAACTGGAAGACAAAGGATTTTAAACAGGTAACATATCATACCCATGTTCTAAAGCTGATGCTGAATTTGTGGAGATACGCTTCTTTTTCATGAACAGAGCCAAGAATGCCTACGCAGATGCGCTAGCCACTCTCGCATCATGGTTATCCATACCAAGGGATAGTACAGTAGAAGTGTTAGTAACTTGTATAGACCAGTCAGCACACTGCATGAGCATAGAGGAAGCAAACCCCACAGAAGAGCTTCCATGGTATCATGACATTAAAGTCTTCTTGGAAATCAGAATTCATCATCTAGATGCATCAGCTGCAGACAAAAAGACTATGGTTCGATTGGCATCAAAATATATGCTTGGAGCAGGTCATTTATATAGAAGGTCTTATAATCAGATGCTTCTACGCTGTTTGGATAAAAAGGAGGCAAATACAATAATGCTACAAGTGCATGTTGGGACATGTGGACTACACATGAATGGAGTGTTACTAGCCAAGAAGATACTGTTACAAGGCTATTTCTAGTCAACCATGGAGATAGATTGCTATCAATTTGTGAGAAGATGTCACAATTGTCAGATCCATGGCAACTTCATTCATGCAGCTCCGCAACAGCTCCACAACATGTCATTGCCCTTGCCCTTTTCAACATGGGGAATAGATGCTATTGGAGCTATCCACCCGGTAGCTTCTAACGGACATCAATACATCTTGGTAGCTATCGATTACTTTACTAAATGGGTGGAGGCAGCTTCTTACAAGACAGTGACGACCTTGGTGATTGAAAAATTTATCAGGAACAACATTATCACCCGATATGGAGTTCCGCATTCAATTATTTCTGATAATGGGACTAATTTCATAGCTAAAAGGGTTGAGGATTTCCTACAGCAGTTCCATATCAAGCATCACAGGTCCTCTCCATATCACCCTCAAATGAATGGGGTTGTGGAATCTGCTAATAAGAATCTAACTAAGATCCTTAAAAAGATAGCGGAAACTCATAAGGACTGGCACGACAAGCTCTCGTATTGTTTATGGGCTTACAGAACATTCGTTCGAACTTCAACTAGGGCAACCTCGTATTCTTTGGTCTATGGTATGGAAGTAGTATTACCTATAGAGGTAGAGATACCCTCACTCAGAATCTTGAGAAAAGTAGAGTTGGATGAGGTAGAGTTGATTGAGGACCACATTTGTTCAGCTGAACTTAATAGATGAGCACAGATTGTAACCTATGCATCATGCACAATGTTATCAGAAACGAATGGCCAAAGCCAATCAAAAGAAGATTAGACCTAGACGTTTCTTGTTAGGGGACCTAGTCTAGCAAGCTATACATCTCCTAGATGATCGTGGTAAATTCAGACCCAACTGGCGAGGACCGTTTGTAGTTAAATGGGTCTTATCTGGAGGAGCAGTAATCCTAGAGGACATGGACCATATCGAATAGTTAGAGCCAGTTAAATCATGTTACCTAAAAAAGTACTATCAGTGACCACAACCCACATGTCCTCACTCTACGGCATTGTCCTCTTACTCTATGCATGCATGCATTCATTGTATCAATGTTTCCTACATCCATGTAGCCTTGCATCTTAGCACACGATTAACTAACTCCCATTCTGCACACATCTATAGGCAAGTAGTCATCATCATCCTATGCATGGATCTTAGTTCGGTGATGATAAGCGGAATAAGCTTGCCTGTATTGGGAATGCGTAGCACCTCCTCAGGTAGATACTATCCAGGTAACCTGGAGAGTGAGGGAGCCACCTTTCATTATGAATTGGGCGAAGTATCCAAGCCGCTCGAGGAACTTACATCTCCAAGAGGGAGATAAAATGTTAGGGGTGAGAATGAGTGTGTGCGATAAAATAAAAATATATCTACGAAAGGGCATAAAAAAAGATTAGAAAATAGAAGTTGCAGATAGAAGTCAGCCTTAAAGAGAGAGGCGTGTCGGGTAGCGTTGTCCCTACAACTTATCTTGGAGAGGAGTCAGAGTGAATACCTGAGAAGCATAATCAAAAAGGGCCTAGCCAACCCTTTAAACAGCAACTGCTCCCCCCAATAGACCAGGTATCTATTACCTCCAAGCCAGAGATAGGGTAAACCCATACGCCTATGAGGGAGAAAGAATAAAGAAAATAAACTAAAAAAGCAAGGGTATGGTCCTGTGGGAGTGAATACCTGAGAAGTCAGCCCTAAAGAGAGAGGTGTGTCAAGTAGCATTGTCCCTACAACTTATCTTAGATAGGAGTCAGAGTGAATACCTGATAAGCATATTCCAAAAGAGCCTAACCAACCCTTTAAATAGCAACAACTCCCTCCCGATAGACTTAGTACCTATTACCACCAAACCATGGATTGGCCTGTAAGGGCGAAAGAATAAAGAAAATAAAATAAAAAAGTAGGGGTATGGTCCTATGGGGTTTGAAATGGAGCCCAAGACACAATATTGCATTTCTAGAGAGCCACCTAAGAACTAGGAGCTTGAATAGAGTCTTGAGAGGATTGGAGCTACCATTCCCTTATATACATGGCGATAAGCATTCCAATGCTAAGGGCGCTAATAAGATCCCACAAATCATTCAGCATTCGTGCATTCTTCCCATAAGCATCATTCTGAAGTGTCGTAGAGTCTAATCTAATCCTTTTAGCCAAGGGCATGTTAGCTGCTTTCAGCCTAAAAGGGTTAGAAGGACATTGCCTAAACTAGGGCATGCAAGCTGCTCTTATTAGTTGGGGCCATTAATGTTGAACTAGGGGCATTTCAGCTGTCCTATGGTTAGGCACACAAAGCCAGTACATTGATCAGGGGCATGTCAGTTGCTCTAATTGGTCATAATCTTCCATGCCTAAACTAGGGGCATGTCAGTTGCCAACTGAACACGAATATAAACAAGCTGCTCTTAAAGTGTGCCAGTCAAGGAAGGGGATCTCAGTAGTCTCTTCAGGTACTCTTGTAAGTAAACAGGATACCCCTAGACAAGAGATTATTCTGGAGCCTTCAAGAGTGAGTTGACACTCGATCAGCTCTTTCTGACACATGACGCTGGGGGTTCGGTACTCAATCAACTCTCTCTGAGACCGACCCAGCAGTATAAGGCAAGGCCACAATGCAAGATGCATTGTCTTAATGAAATCATAGCCAAAATTTATTCAAGTTCGGAATAGACAGGCTATAGAGGGAAATAAAGTAGAATAGTTACACATCTATGCTACTACGTGACCTCTTTGAGTTGCTTGCATCAGGGAACAGAGCTGGACCTGGGTAGAACTCGTTGATAGGCCATGTCTCTTGGATTTCAGTCTCATACTCTGTTGTATATTCACAACCCTTTGCCATGGCAACACAGCTAGACCGGATACAGTGCTGAAGCAAATGAGATAGCTCAATGGTCATGGCCGTTGAACTCAGTGGGTTGGACTGAAATGAGCTGGCATCGAACATTGGGCGAATGAGTCTTGGTAGTACCTGAACTGATGTATTATGTGAATCGGATGATATTCTATTCCTCTAGAGAATCTTGGCAGAATGATCAACCTCATGTCCCCGTCATTATAGAAAACAGCAAAGGGTTCAGCTATGGGTGGAAAGATGCACCAGGTTACGTTGTCCTCAGCCAGGCTTGCCAGCATCTCATATGCTGTTTGAATGGAAGTGATGGTTCGAGAATGCCCACTGCGACAATATGCCTTGAAAGTAGAGCGCTGTGGGCGCAGGATCTCGACTCCCAGATGTGCAGCCAACCAAACCTGCTCACCCAGGAAGTGAACGACGAAGCCTCGAAGCCAGAGCTTGTCACCAAGAATTGCTCTTTTGTCGACGATTTCATCAAAATACTCCAATCAGAGCATGGAAGATTGTCCATCTTTACAGATCAGGTGTTGCCCACAAACGTCGGTCGGAAAGCCAGTTAGTTGGCATAGCAAGGAGGCATAGATGTCATGTCGCATGAATATGATAGGCCCTAGAAACATGGATATGTTACATATTTGGTGTACTTCCTCTAGTGTTGGAGTCATCTCCACTTGTCTAAAATAGAACACATGAAAGGCTGGTTTCCAGAAGCGGGCAATCGCTCATAGCAAATATCAGTTAACTTCCACCTCAACTATGCTCAAAAAAATTGTGGAGATCCTCCAGGCTCGGAGCTTGTCCAGGTCATCAGAGGACAGTCTGGTGATCCAGTCCTGTAGTACATCTGAGTAGTGGACAAGCGTGACCATAGTTGGGAACCCCTGGAAATCCACAGAATAAGTAACAAAAGAGAAAGGGACTTTAATCTAATGCAGGGAAAGGAGGGGACAAGTGGTAAAGCTCACCATATTCCTTTGGAAAACGGATAAAAGTGCTCAACTCAAGGATCTTCTCTCACTCAAATACAGATGCAGAAGTGGTGGAACCCCAGAGCATAAATAGATGATGGAAGAATCCATGATGCAAGAGAATATTGCCATTACCATTAGTAGGTGAGGCAAGAGTTGAGCGGGTAAGGCAAATAGGTGAGAAGTAGGAGACTCACGAAGCTTGGACACCCAACTATCTGAGAATCAAAGTGACAGGCGATTAATGTTGGCGCATGATCAAAGCGTGCATTGGCAGTGACATAAGAAAGCAGATACTGTTGGCGATAATGATCCGCAAAAATAACCGACAAAAATAGCCGCCAAAAAGTCCCACAGTGTAGTATTCAGTATAGTCTGTTTGTAAAGCTCGTCTATTCGACACAAAAGAGTTTCAAAAACTTGTGAAGCTAGCAATAGAGCATACATGGCATACAAGCACAAATAAAGAACAAGCTGAAATATTTTTCTGATGTTTAGATACAGTTTTGCCACATTTTTACAAATGTATCTTTACAAAACATCAAGTCAAATTACATCAAAATTTCCTAAACAAAAGAAGCAACTAATTTAATCCTCCCAAGAACTGTGCTCCTTGTTGGAGTCGGTAGTGTCATCCCTTCTGGAAGCAGCAGCAGCAGTGGCAGTCCGGAGGCACTTGCAGTTGATCCTTTGGGAGATTTTGACAGAAGTAGCCTTGAATCATGATGGCCTAGTAGCACAAGTGGCAATATCTTCTTCTCCAGAGACATCCTGGGGGTTGAAGCCCATTGAGAATTCTTCGTTAGTGTCATGATCGAGGCTCCTCTCAACCCTACCACCTTGCAATATCTTCTTCACCCTGTAGACAATTTATTATCAAATAAATTGAGCTATTGACTAATATAAATTCATACCTTAAGAAGGGCATGCCAGCGAACCTCCTGCAAGGAACAAAAAAGAAGAAGCAACCTAATGGTTAGTTCAGTTATGTGAAGGACAGCTACTAAATTTAAGACAGATTTGTTTCTTACCTCCCGATACTTCATCTCCTTGTAAAAAGCTACAAAGCACACTTTGAAACCCTGGTCAAGGCAAAGGACATGTTAGTAAATGAAACAAGGACAGAAATAAAATATTGTTGAGAGGAGTCATTTACTTGAGCCCACTCAACGCCGAACCACATGCTGCGTTGGCTCTCCTAGAGGTCGACATCAAATAGATGTGGTTTGCCAACACGGCGAAACCACTCAAGATAGTCCTCGTATAAGACCATTCGGAGGATGTATCTACTCCGTATAGTTGCAGCCTCAGCCCTCAGAAACTTCGCCACTGCATGGGAGACAGGTGATGAGCCCATGTCAGCAGGAGGAATCGGGATGTAGAACTCGTCCGTGAACTGGTGTCTTACTTGCCCAGGCAAGTAATACATGGAGTGTTGGTGACAGTAAAATCTAACCTACTGACGAGTCAGTTCTCTAGTAGAGATGAGGGGAGTCCAGTCATACCCCTCATACCTAACAAAAGGCCAGAGATTCACCTGCATTAACAGAATATCAAAGGCAAGTGTTAGACATATTTACAGGAATTTCTGAAAATTAATAGAAAGAAACAGCAATAGTGAGATAAGCAAAGGAAATAGTGGACTTACATCCTTGATAATCAGCAGATCAAGTAAATATCCGTATGCCTCATATGAAAAGGTGCCAGAGGTGACCCAGTGGTCTGGCTCACACCACTGGTGCGGAAGAGGCAGCATCTCCCGACAAAGGCTGTAGCAGTAATGCCCCCGAAACACATGCTTAACTGACTAATACTACGAAAGACAAGAAGCAAGTTACAATGGGCGGTTTACATTTGATAAAATTGAAATAAAGTGAGAGACAAATTGCTTACCGTCTGAAGAGGATATAATCCAATGTAAGAGTGGTGGTTCTTCTGAACCACCAGATTTTAGCCCCAAATGAGGTGGGCACAGCTAGCTCCATCCTAGTCATAAAAGTCCAACCGACTCAAGTCTGTTATGTAGATCAGCCAGTCTACATGTACATAGTGGCTAGAGGTGTCACAAAAGATCAAATAGATCAGCTCAAGGAGGATGTGGCAAAGGACGTAGTCTGCCTTAGCAGTCCTGGGTGCAGGGTCTGGCCAAAATAGGTGCCACTGTCACAACCACTGCAAAGTAAAACTGAAAGGGGCCCTTTTGTCGGCTGGTGGGTCTCGTCGAAGCAGCATCAGAACCTGGAAGAAACCCTTGGTTGTCTTTTTAGTGATATGCTCCACTCTAAAGCGCAGTCTAGTCAAAAAAGGCCAATGCTTTGGCAGGATCCCTAGCTCGCCCAACAGGAAGTGGAAAGAGTGTGTCTAATGTCTCCCGTGCTCCGCCAAAGCTCGGAAGAAATTGTAATGGCCGTGCATCGTTGAAATACGTAGATAGTGACCGAATGGCGACTCGTGTAAAAGGAAGTCCCAAAAGAAGGTGGGAAGCTTGCTAAAGTGCTTGAGCATGGAAAGCCAGTGGAACCGCATAATGTGGTTGGCATCCCTAGCTTGTCAAGTGAAAATACAAGAAGGATAAGTACATCGTGAAAAGGGTGTTAACTAAAACAGGGAGCAAGGGAGATAGTTACTCAGAAAGAGGGCTTCTCGCTGATATGATCAAGATCTAAAAGTCGATCTCGAAAGTTGCCAGATTCCTGCACAAAACAAGGAAGAGTTTCAGTATAGTTCATCTAATCAAAAATGCTGCAAGGGAAAAAGGGTTGTTGAAATGATTGTACCTCCTCGGCAATCTTAGGCATGATGATGCCTTGCAAACCAGAAGCCCGAGATCGTGAACCAGTAGAACGGGGCCGAGAGCTGGTGGCTCGGGTTTGGGAGGCTGGAACAGATGGCCTCAAGTTGGAAAATTGAGACTGTGAGCCAGAGTAAAGTGACCTGGAGCCAGAAGCAGATCGAGGTTGAGATGCAGAAGTGGGAGACCTGAGCCAGAAGCCTATGGTTGGGAACACGGAGCGAGGCCATGAGTGAGAGTTTGAGAGTCAGGTGCTCCTAAGGACCGCGAGCCTATGGCAGAGCTCTCGCCAACAGTCCTAGTTTGTGTTTCCCTGACCGTACCCAGGGTAAGGGTTTGAGAACTAGAAACCTCCTGGACCTCCTGTGTGCCCTCACCACTGTTGTTCCTAGAATCAGACTGTAAACGCCAAGGCAAAGTTTGTCAAGGCAATAATATTGATTAAAGGCAGTAAAAGCAATTAAGAATATTAGTAGTTCATTGAATAGTTGCAAACTCAGTCCAAATCACAGATGGGTTGCTAGAAAGCACAGGCACGTTGTACATAGATTATGTTGAAGAACAACAGGAAGAGGGCAGGAAACATTGCAAGAATCTATCTCCACAAAGCCAAGACAGTAGGCAGGTGTAAGTGAGCAGTAAAGGCAAAACAGATTATTCAGTAAAGTGGAAGCAAGGATAAATTGTTAACAAATACGCTTAAATTGCAAGATATACTGCAGGGTCATTCAAATTGGCACACAAAGTATTATTTACACCTCGGCAAAATTATTTGCTTGGTCGTCTTTATTTTAAGCACTTCAACATCAAGTAGATTCAAATCAAGCATTTTTAGATCATCTATATGACACAAGATTAAATGTTGATGCATCTTATTCAGTTCGACCCTGAACTAGCTTGTTTGTTTAATGCGCAGGGGCTAGGAATTCAACTAGTTCATTTGCAAATAATACATGAAACAAGGCAGACAACGAAGGTCAAGTCATGAATATACATAGAAAATTAACATTGTTCAGAGGTGAGTTCAAATGCCCGATTACTAGAGCATGCCTAGCTAGGCTGTCCAACAGTTGTGCTTTGGACCTAACTACTGACTAGACATCCACCACCGGCACAAGGGGCCATCTCTAGTGAGCCTAGACATGCCATTAGTGACCTCTAGAGTGTCGTTGCAGCCCTCTGACACAAGTAGTGAGTTTCAACCGCCATTCAGATCACTGGTGATGACTGTCTTGGCGATTGGTTGGACCATGGCGAGTCCCTAGCTCTAGTGAGACCCGGTGTGTCCACGGCGAGCCTCCAGCCACCACTACAGCCCTCTAACATGTGTGTGTCAACAGGACAGTGAGCACTAGCCATCATCAACCAGACTGCCACCGATGACCACCAAGACGGACACGGTCATCCGTCGAGTAAGGGAATGGATGATGCAATACAAAAAAAAACACAGAAACGGGAAAAGGGTGAAGGGAGTGTGTACCATTCCTGCTGGATACCCTCTCAAGCAGTCCTCCACGTAGGTGCTTCGACGCCTTGTAGCGCTGCCTTTCGCCTTTTGGGCCCTTATAGTTTTATGAAAATGCACATTGGAAAATCACAAGGAAAATTAGTTTTTCCAGTTCATGCAAGCTTGGTTGCTACAACCCAAATAGTTAGTGGGTCTGACCAGAGAGAAGTTTCTAAAATTCCAAGAGAATTCCCTGCAGGATCAGCTTCAGGGGTTAAAATGTAATTTATCCAGTAAAATTACAATCAACCCCTCTATATGGGAAGTGCACGTCGAAATAATATTATCAGACATGAAATTTGCTCACACGACCTCATGAATTATGAAGTTGTCAAAGAAAACCAGCAAATTGGTGAAATTGCATCTTGGTCCAAAAAGTTATTCAAAATTTGCATCCAGGTCCCTGGCCTTTTCGAAAAATTGCAAAATATCACATACCTACACATCATGTTCCAGGGACGTCTAGGTAAAGATTGGCAAAATTTTCAAGTCCCTAGAAGTGGTCAACAACATGGATTGGGAAAATTGCAGTATTTTCCCTATACTTCCGCATAAATTTCACACATTTACTGGAGAGGTTTCAGAGTATGCCAAGGGGTCCTGAGTTCTTCTCCAGCTTCCAAGAATCATTCTTTAGCATCATGTAGGGCTGCGAATTATCCAAGCATATAAAGATTTTCATTACGGGAAATTTGCACATAAACCCCTATACTTTTGAAATTACAGTCAAATCATTCAACACTTTGTGTTCTCTTGTTAATATTGACAGATAAGCTTCTTTCTAGCCTTCGGGACTTTGTCTCCCAAAGACGCTTTTCCTTGTCTCCCTATTTCACATCCAAGAGGATGGAATTCAAAGACACTTATCCTTGTCTCCCTGATTCATGTCCGAGAGGACGGAATTCAAAGACACTTATCCTTGTCTCCCTTATTCACGTCCGAGAGGATGGAATTCAAAGACACTTATCCTTATCTCCTTGATTCACATCTAAGAGGACGGAATTCAAAGATACTTATCCTTGTCTCCCTGATTCACGTTTGAGAGGACAGAATTCAATGACACTCATCCTTGTCTCTCTAGTTTTTATCCGAGAGTACAGAATCCAAAGACACTTTTCCTCGTCTCCCTGATTCTCGTTCAACAGGATAGAATTCAAAAACGCTTATCCTTGTCTCCCTAGTTCTCATCCGAGAGGACGGAATTCAAAGACACTTCTCCTTGACTTCACTCCAAGATGTATGAAGTCCTTTCCCTTTGGAGTCTCATTTCAAAAGAAACAAAACCTAGAGGTACATTCCTTCAAGCTGATATCCCAAACTATCTGATTGGCATTTGTCAACTTGCCAACTTTTGGTCGGTAAGTCCGAAATTTGTCATCTTTCAGTCGGTGAGTCCGAAACTTGCCATCTTTCGATCGGTGAGTCTGAAACTTAATATTTTTCGATTAGTGAGTCCGAAACTTATCATCTTTCGATCGATAAGTCTAAAACTTGCCATATTCTTTGGTTGGTATATCAGCTTGGTCCAAAAGGACAACTATTAACTACCTCTTAAATAACATCATTTTCTATGAAGAGAAAGCCACAACAGAGTAAATATAGGATTCTCATTGACAGTTTAGGATACTTACCAAGTAGTGAAAAAGAAAGTAGCTCAGAGCTAGTCTGGAATTTATCTACAATGATACCACAATGTTGTTCATTTGTTCAATTTTTATAAACATAAAGTCACAACAGACACCTCAAGATGGTTGGAATCGATGGTGCCCTCTTTTGGTCTTGCCCTAGATGAGTTAGACCAATCCTTTTTTGGGCTAGCACTCTAAGCTATTCGAATGACATCCATCAAATGTCTGTCCTTTCGGTTGATAGGTCTGGTATCCTATCATGCCCCTTGATTTCAACGTTATACTAATTTCCTGTTCTTTCGTGGATACAGGCGGGGTGTCCTGTCAACCCTGAGCATAGGTCTTGATTACCCTTGACCTCACTCATGGAGGGGCATCTGTAGACACCCTAGATTTTATAGGTAGGTTTGAATAGATCCAAGCGAAAGGATGTGGTCTTGGAACTACCTTAATAGCATTCATGTTGGCCGTTGACTGTTGATTGTCCCTTGGTAAAGGGTTAATGGGCTCAAAGGCTACATGACTGATTTTTACTGGGCCAAGCGGGACTTTCAATCGGATATATGTGGCGTGGATTCAAAGCGTATATGGCTGGCGGAAGTAAGCGACGGATATAGTTGGCGAAATGCCTTGTTTCAGTACTATAGGACAGAAAAGTCTCTTTTGCTGCTTAATTACTTAATTTTCTACTGATGACGGCTAGGATTTGATCTAGCCTCTTTCCTTTCTTCTCCAGGGACCTTTATGCCCTTAACTCAGTGTTGAATCTACCAATTTAATCACCTGAACGTCATTGCCGCCGTCTGCCATCGGCCAATACACAACCACGGCTCCCGTTCGATTCTAACGCCTATTTAAAGGCCTCTGTGTTGTGCTAGAGCTATCATCGGAGAGATCGCCTACCTCCAGCTTTTGTGCCCTCTTGATGATCTTGCTTCGATTCTCATCACTTCCAGTGACGATTTTAGTAATTGCAGACGACATTCATGCCTTGAGGATCCTTTAGCATTCTACGACGCATCACAGGTAAGTATCTAGCTTTCCTCTATTTCTACTTTAACCTTGTGTGGGTGAGTGTGTCGTCGAGCGCAGGATTCTAGAGCCTAATCCCTTCTTCACTGGTGATCGCTAGACCAGCAACTACGACGAGGAGTTTTCTTCGTCTTTGGATGTGCTTGAAGCCGGAGAAGGGATCCCTGAGTCTTGTGTCCTCTGCATGCATGCCTTCGAGAATCTGGTTCCTCCTCCCTTGCCACCAGTGATAGGACGACAGTTTACGTTGGAGTTCGACCAACGCTGGCAATTGGAACCAGGAGAAGGTTTCTCGGCGTGTTTCCTAGGCTGAGGTCCATGCTTTCATGACGTCTTCGCATCCCCTACCTCAGATGCCTCTGGATGAAGCTCGTCAAACTCAGATGAGGATGGTTAGCATGTGTGCCAGTGAGTTAGACTAGTGGAAGAGACTACCAATCATTGCTTTGATCCGGGCATGAGGAATTGCTCTTTTTCCTTGCCTCATGCTTTTCCGATGTTCCTCTTCCATTCCCCAAGCTTCATTGCATCTCCGTGGACCTCGTCATCCTCTGTCATGGTCGGTCAACGTGTTCTCCATCGAGATAGACAAAGATCAGATTCCAACGAGCTGTTTTCTCTGCTGAATGTGTGAATGGGTTCCCCATGCATCCCTCTTGCTTCACCGATCGAGCACCCGACCTTCCGATTCCATGCAGTGGAGGATTCAATCAAATTTTAGTAATTGGACTCGTGATGGGTCACACAATTTCTCAATGGCAGTGGAAGCTAGCGATCGGTCTTGGCGAGAGGAGTTGATGGTTACAGGAGGCGGTTTCAACTAACGAAATTAGTTAGCTGAAATCATCGACGTGGGGCCCAAAATCCAGACAGCTAGAACTGATTCTTGGTTTCTTAAATTGAATGGTCTTTGACTTCTAGGCTTCCCTTTCGATTCCTCAACAATCCCCATTCTATCCTAGGGCATACAATCTTTTGCCATGATTTGCCAAAAATGTCGTTTCTTTTCAACTTTATCTTTTTTCCCCATAATTTCTGATTTCAATGATTTTCACGATTTTATGATTTGTGTTGGGAATTTATCGTCCAAGGGCGTACAATAACAGACTTAACAATGCCGACATGAACCTGAATGATGATTATTTTCTCTTATTTGACTTTCTCAGATTTTCCTAGTTTCCACTTTTTTGCGTGATACTTTTCGAACATTTCTGATTTTTACATGGTTTTCCTCATCACCCAAGGGCATACAGTAAAGTGCTATTTTCAATGCCTACATTGTCCCTAGGATTGTTTTCCTTATCATTTCTCTTTTATTCATCATTTCTTGGATATTTATGTCATGTTTTCGCATTTATCCTAGGCATGTGCATTATAAGCTGACAAGCATACACACACTAGATCATGAGCAAGTAGTTAACTTTGATAGACCAATTTCTTCAGGCGTATAGGGGTGCCTAACACCTTCCCCATGTGTAATAAGAATCCTTACCTTTTCTTTGGCCTGTAGTGATTTCTACGTCGCATCCATTAGGCACGGAGCACACATGTGTTTCTTTGCATTAATTTCTCTAAGTTTTCTTTGTATCTGGTTTTCCTTGTCTTTCCATTAAAAGATTAGGTGGCGACTCCTTTTTCTTATCCTTTCTTATCCTTCATTAGTGTTTCCGAGTAGAGTCTCCTTCCTCAAATTCTCCATCTTCATTGTGACCATATCAGGATTCTTCACTTGTTTCCATGCACCAAGGAGTCATGTAGGGTTCCACCAGCATGGTCACAGCTATGCAATAGATTGAAAATTGGTGTATGTAGATGTGATTAAATGCCATGAAGCATGATGAGTTGATGGACTCATTGTGAGATAATTTCAGTTATCAGCTTGAGGAGAGAAGGGGCATGGCAAGACTGACAGGCTTGTCGACTGGAAGATGACTGGTGACGAAAGTTGTCCAGGTAGTTTGGGTTGCCAGCCCAAAGAGGGGTTAAACCTAGATTCTGCCCATCTAGGACTAGAGTCTAGGAGGAGATATGACATGATATCAGACATGTCGGGTAGAAAAAAAAAACCTAGACTTGATCCATTTGGAGCAAAAGCCTAAGAGGGGATGAATAGAACTTAGTCACCTTTTGTGTTTGAACAGATGGCTAGGAGCTGACAAGATAGCCCCTAGTCGTTGTTTGTGCTCGAATAGGTGGCTAGGAGCTGACAAGATAGAACTTAGTCACTCTTTGTGTTTGAACAGGTGCCTTGGAGCTGACAGGATAAAACCTAGTTATCGTTCATGTTCGAGTAGGTGGCTAGAAGCTGACAGGATAGAACCTAATGGTTGTTCGTGTTCGAGCAAGTGCCTAGGAGCTGACAAGATAGAATCTAGTCACCGTTCGTGTTCGAACAGGTGGCTTGGAGCTGACAAGTTAGAACCTAGTCGATGTTCGTATTCGAACATGTGGCTAGGAGCTCATAAGATAGAACCTAGTCATCGTTCGTGTTTGAACAAGTGGCTAGGAACTGACAAGATAGAACCTAGTCGTCGTTCGTGTTTGAATAGGTGGCTATGAGCCAATAAGATAGAATCTAGTCATCCTTCCTATTCGAACAAGTGGCTAGAAGCTAACAAGATAGAACCTAGTCACTGTTTGTGTTCGAATAGATGACTAGGAGCAGATAGAAAGGGGGGAGATGACGAGTTATCAGACTCATCAGGCCAAAAAGAAAGGGGAGAGCAAACAAGTTATCAGACTTGTCGGGTCGAAAAAACAAAGAAATGTTCTAACAAAATATCGGACTTGTTGGGTCAACAAAGAAAGGAGAGAGTTGATAGGTTATTGGACTTATTGCACCAGAAAAACAAGGAAAGGTTTTAATAAGATATCAGACTTGTCGGACTAACAAAGAAAGGGGAGAGCTGACAACTTATCGTACATGTTGGGTCGGTAAAATAAGGAAAGGTTTTGACAAGATATTGAACTTGTCAAACAGAGAAAGAAAGGAGAGAGCTGACAAGTTATCAGACTTGTTGTGTCGGAAAAACAAGGAAGGATTCTGACAAGATATCAGACTTGTTCGGCCGACAAAGAAAGGAGAGAGCTAACAAGTTATCGAACTTGTCAGGTCGAAAAAACAAGGAAAGGTTCTGACAAGATATCGGACTTGTCGGGTCAACAAAGAAAGGGGAGAGCTAACAAGTTATCGGACTTGTCGGGTTGAAAAAATAAGGAAAAGTGATATGGTGAGTTTCAGACTGACCAACTAGAGATAGCACGATATCAAACTTGTAGGGTTGGAAAAAACAAGGAAGGCTGAATGAGAGCGACTACTGTGGCCAATATGATTGTGGCTTCTTCTAGAGACCTATCGCGTCTTTGGCATGGTAGGGGTAAATCTATAATTTTTCCAATAGGGGTGAAATCTACTATGGGCTGGCCATGTGGTTCTGATGTGACCCTGGACTCGGTTGAGGGTGATGGAGCATTTGGTGGGCCTCGGTTAGTAGTCCTAGTGCCATTATCTCCTAGCATGAATTACATAGGGGCATTATGGTAATTTTTCCCTGAGTTGTTGAGTTCTTATTGTTATCGAGCGTGAACCCAAACTCATGATGTAAAAGAGGGCATTTCCAGCCCTTTATTGAGAAGATACACTTATCAGACAGTCTGTCTTGGCAGTGGTCAAGAACCTTCTTGTAGTTTAGAAGACTATAGGGGTTTCTACAAATACCCCTGAGCTGTCTTCCGAAACCCATACTGTTGACCTACAAATCATGTTGATGCACTGCCCAAGCTTTCTGGAGCATTCTCCCCAATTCTGCATGCATATAACCAGGACCTTGGTGGAGACAAAAGTTCTAGGGGCTTCCCTGTAAAATTTCAAACCTTGAGACGCTCGAGAGTTTTCCGAGGTAAGGGAGCTTACATAAATTGCCTGATGCTAATCTGTGTCCTTAGGGTTTTTTCTGTGGGTAGAGTCCGACAAGAGAGCATTTTCTTGGCTTCTAGACAAGCTTTAGGACTAATCTGTAGTTTTTGGAAACTATCGCACAATTCCACAAAACTGATCATTTGGTTTTATTCTGAGGATGATTCTTGATATGAAAAGTTTGCCGGGGTTTTAAGGACTGTGGCGACATTTTCCTATTTTATGAAATAAAATTCTACAGTATTACTAGATAAATTGCCCTTTAGTCTAGAACCATTGTAAAAATTACCATGTGAATTGGAAAATTTTCTAAAGCATGTGAGGCCCACTGGTAGTTACCACTATTGTGAACAGACGCATGGTAGTTGGTCTCTCTCTCCACATTTTCATGAAACTCCTACATGTCTTGCTTCATATAAGTTCAAATAAAAAACAAAACTCCATCATTTAAAACCCAAGGAACCCCAACGAGTAGGGGTGGAAACGGATATGGTATATCCATAAAAAATCCGTATCCATATCCGTTTCTGGGTAGATACGGATATCCGTATCCATTTCTGGACGGATACAGATACAGATATGGATTTTTCAATTTGAACGGATATGGATACGAATATTGTGACCATGCCGGCGACAGCCTCAATACTTGACCCAAAAGACCAAGTACACGAGGATCGGCAAAATCACGGCAAAACAAATAAAACTGGAGTCGCCACCTAATCTTTTAATGGAAAGACGAGGAAAACCAGGAAAATACGAGAAAAATCAAGAAAGATGATGAAATGCAAGATGCATGTGTGATCCGTGCTTAATGGATAAGACTGAAGTGAATGTGGGCCAGAGAAAGGGTAAGGATTCTGGTTACGCATGGGGAAGGGGTTAGGCACCCCCAAGCGCCCTAGAAAACTCGGTCTTTCTAGGTTTCCTACTGTCAATGGTCTGCTAGAGTGTATGCTTTCTTATCTATACGCTCGTGCATGGAATGATTGAAAACATGCCAAAATTAAAGCAAAGGAAAAGAAATCAAAGGAAAAATTTAATTCGAGGGTCGAATGTAGGCATTGTTAATGCCGCTTTACTGTACACCCTTGGGCGATGAGGAAAATCATGAAATTCTTGGAAAACGTCTCGCAAAACAGCGGAAATTGGGGGATAAATCCAAGAAAATCAAAAAGGGGAAAATAATCCTTGTTTCGGGACCATGTCGGCTTTGCAAGCCTTTTACTCTACGCCCTCGGGCGATGGAAAACCAAAGCAAGTGAAAACTACGAAAAACCGAGGAAAACGAGGAGAAAACAAAGCCAGAAAAGCGTACACCAAGCAAGGAAGAAAAGACTAGAAAAAATCGTGTAAAAAGATGTGAAAAGCATGCAAAATGCAAGTGTGAGTGCAAATCCGAAAACTCCAGGGGGTTTTGTGCAAAAAGCCCAAATCTGAGGAAAACTGACATTCATAAACCCAAATCAGTGAGAATACATAGGAAACACATCCATGCATGTATGAAGAATTCGGGAATCAAATGTGCATCCTTAGTCAAAATGAAGTTCTCTAGGGGCTAAAATGCAATTTACCCACTAATGCATGCATGCAAATCAATTCAGCATAAAATCAGGGTAAAAATGCAATAAAAATGATTCAAAAGGATTCTAGAATGTTTCAGGGGCAAAACAATCATTTTACACCTGAAAACAAGCAAATTAGAGTAGTTATGATAAAGCATAGGGGCTAAACTGCAAAAAGCCAAGAAAACAAAGCATTCATGAAACATTCTGAAGAAAACAGGGGCCAAAATGTAATTTTAACTGAGAAATAAAGCATTCAGAAGAGTTCCAATGGAATATGAGGTTTAAAATGCAATTTACCCAAGAAAACAGGCTTCAGGAAAGTTTTTAAACATATTTAGGGGTTTTTATGCAATTAAACCACAAAAATGTGCACTCTGGGAAGTTTCCGAAAAGTACAAGGGTCTAAATGCATTTTTCACAGCAAAAATGAACTTCTAGAAAAGTTTCAAGAAAGTGCAAGGGTCTAGATGCAATTTTCCTGAAACAAAGCACTTAAAAATGAACTAAGGGGTTTTTGTTAAAGTTTTAAACTCAGAAAACATTATTTTAAATGTTCAGGGTAAAAAATGTAATATTTTTAATTAAAACTTTATTCGAAACATTTAAGAAAAAATGATTGCAAGACCTAGATGTAATAAAAGGACCCAAAAGTATTTCCAGATGGACCTATTTGCAAGAAAAACATAAATTCCGGATTTATTCAAATAAAATGTTTTAAAATATTTTTAAATGAAAAAAGAAACGACGGTCGCCGGCGACGGAGCTCGCTGCCGACGACCACTGGAGGGGGCAAACAAGGTCTCCCGTGGTCTGATCCAAGATCAGACTCCACGAGAAGTAAGAAAAGAGGCATCCAGAGAGATCCAACGGATTGGATCAGAGGCACAACGGCTGGAGTGGGCCACCCACCCCTCTCGCCATCGGGGCTACGCCGGCGACACATATGTGGCGGCTGGAGGCGTTTGAGGCGACGGCGCTACATTCTGAGGCTTCTGGAAGGTTGAGGAGGAGGAGCGAGAGGCTTCTGAGGGCATGGAAGCGAGTGAGACGCACGTGAATGTTCCTTCTGATCTCCCTCACCGCCGACGCTGAAAACTCCAGCGAGCTAGGCTGTGGGGGCTATCCAGAGGTGGAGGAAGGTCCTGGTGGCTACAGGATGATCGCGTAAGGCCAGAGGAAGGTCTCCGCGGGGCTGGATCACCACAACGAGGCTCGGAGCGGCGAGTAGGCTCAGACAGGGGCCTTCTTCTCCGGCGACGACAGCTGTGAAGCGTCCTCTCCGGCGATATCGTGTGAGGCTTCTGGAGCGGCGGAGCGGCGATCCATGGGGCGGACGAGCTCCGGGAAGACCAGAGGAGGAAGACAGGAGGCTCGGGGATCCAGGAAACCTCCTGGATTGCCCCCCCCCCACCTCTGTCGTCGGAGAACGGCGATGGGGGGCACGGAGGAGCTTCGTTAGCCAAGGGATCACTCTGGATCCCTTGAAAACACTCTGGGAAGAGAAGGAGGGCCTAAAAATCTATAATTCAAACGATTAGAGTGATCGAGGATGTGTACCTGGTTGGAGACGTGTCGTCGGAGCTCTGGGAACGACACTGGCTCTCCGCTCTCCGCTCAGAATTCTCTCCCTCTCGTCGTGGGAAAAGTCATGGAATCACTGGCTCTCTGCTCCTCTCGTGGTGGAAAAAGTCTCTGAATCGCTGGCCCTTCCTCCCCTTTTATAGGCGAACGGAGAACGGCGACCCATTGTAACAGAACTCCCATTCCCTAACAGAATTAACAACCAACACTCCAACTTCCTAACTGAAGTCGTGATGAGCTAACAAACACCAACGGTTGTCCCTTCTGTGCTCCATCTTGTCCCCTGCTTGCCGACGGTGATCTACGGTGACCCAAGCTCCTCCGACGACTAATCTGATGGCTGGCTGCTGTGTGGCTTGCTGGATCAATGGGCTAAAGAGGGTGGGCTGCTGGATTGATGAATTCAGCGAGCTCAGTAGCTGGTTCGTGGAGAAGGAAGGGATTAAGTAAGGAAGGAGGAAGGAGAGTGAAATAACTTGATTATTTGGGTAGAGAACTTAGGTTAATGAAGCAAAAAAGAAATAAATGTGATATTGGGTTTAAAACTAGATGAAGAGGGATAAATGAGTCTGATTTTGGAAGAAGTTCAAATATGAGAAGATGCGAGTTGAGCCATTGTGGGCCTCTATGGGCTTAATTGGGCTTAATGGGCCTATGTGGGCCTTGTGGGCCCCCATGGGCCCAAATGGGTTTAATTGGGCCCAAAACAAGTTAAAAGAGTTTTGAAAGGGTTAGATGGGCCTAATTAAGTTTGGTGGGCCCAAGTGAGCTCAATTAGGGCTTAACGGGCCTAAGTGGGCTTTCATGAGCTCAACTAGGATTTAATGGGCCTATGTGGGCCCAATTGGGTCTCCATGAATTAAATGGCTTTGGCTAAGTTAGAGCTCAGCCACCACATCCTCATCCTGCAAAATTAGGAAATTGGGGTGTCTACAGATGCCCCTCCCTGAGCGAGGTCAGAGGTCGAGAAGAACAGAGACCGATGCTTGAGGTTGACAAAGACACCCCTCGTGAAACCACAAACGTGAGTTAATCACCGACAATCAGCCACTAGCCAGAAACATACCAGGGGTCCACACCAGAGATCCTACCGCCACAACCGAGGCCAAGCACAATAGATTATGAATTGACAAGCTGGCGACCAATTAGCATCTAAGAGACATGACTGGTTGTCGCACTTGTCGCAAAAAATGCCAGACAAGACTCTTGATGCCTGTCGACCGGGAAATGACTGATCACGGAAGTCAGCTGGGTAGTTCGAGCTACCAGCCCAAAAGGAGGGAACAAACAAAAAGACTAGGGAAATCATCAGGCACCACAGGGATTGCCCAGGTAGTTCAGGATACCAACCCAAGAGAAAGAGCGAACAATTTGCTTTGATTCCAATCATTCAAAATAGAACCTGAAACAAAGGAGGGTCACTGAGATTCATCCAGATGGGTTGAACCTTAGAAAAGAGCATCTAGACTCTAAGCAGCAGTCTAGTCAAAGGGAACAAGGGAGACCTTGAGTTCGTTCATCAAGAACGGAACTCAAAGGCGAGGGAAATGGCATAGAAGCTCGACCGGATGGACCAAACCTCGGAAGGGAGCATCTAGACTCCGGGCGGTAGTCTAGACAAAGGAACAAGGGAAACCTTGAGCCTGTCCATCAAGAATGGACTCAAAGGCAAGGGAGATGGCACCGAAGCTCGTCCGGATGGACCGAACCTCGGAAGGGAGCATCTAGACTCCAAGCGGCAGTCTAGACAAAGGAACAAGGGAAACCTTGAGCCTGTCCATCAGGAACGGACTCAAAGACAAGGGAGATGGCACCAAAGCTCGTCCGGATTGACCGAACCTCGGAAGGGAGCATCTAGACTCCGGGCAGCAGTCTAGACAAAAGAACAAGGGAAACCTTGAGCCTGTCCATCAAGAACGGACTCAAAGACAAGGGAGATGGCACTGAAGCTCGTCCGGATGGACCGAACCTCGGCTGGGAGCATCTAGACTCCGGGCGGCAGTCTAGACAGAGGAACAAGGTAAACCTTGAGCCTGTCCATCAAGAATGGAACTCAAAGGCAAGAGAGATGGCACCGAAGCACATCCGGATGGACCGAACCTCGGAAGGGAGCATCTAGACTCCAGGCGACAGTCTAGACAAAGGAACAAGGGAAACCTTGAGCCTGTCCATCAAGAACGGAACTCAAAGGTGAGGGAGATGGCACCGAAGCTCGTCTGGATGGACCGAACCTCGGAATGGAGCATCTAGACTCCAGGCGACAGTCTAGACAAAGGAACAAGGGAAACCTTGAGCCTGTCCGTCAAGAATGGACTCAAAGACAAGGGAGATGGAACCAAAGCTCATCCGGATGGACCGAACCTCGGAAGGGAGCATCTAGACTCCGGGCGGCAGTTTAGACAAAAGAACAAGGGAAACCATGAGCCTGTCTGTAACCATGCCGGCGAGGAGATCGCAAAAAGATGCGAAATGGTAGGCAAAATCACGTCGAAAAACAAAACAAAATGCAAAAAATGCAGGAGTCGCCACCTAGTCTATTATGGAAGACAAGGAAAACCATATACATGAAAAATCATGCAAAACAATAAGGACAGGTCTGCGAAAACT
>JAMKQA010000528.1:0-31515 GCA_024699735.1 Posidonia australis
ATGTTTTCACTGGGAAAATTGCATTTAGACCCCTATCTTTTACAGAAAACTTCCAGAAGGCTTATTCTGCTGTGAAAATTGCATAAAACTCCCTGACTTTGTTTTAAAACATTCTAGAAACATGTTTTCATGGTTTAATTGCATTTTAACCCTCTGTTTTTCAGAATGATTCCTGAATGCTTTGGTTGTTGGGTATTTTGCAGTTTAGCTCCTGTGCTTTATTGTAATTACTCTGATTTGCTGTTTTCAGGGGTAGAATGACTGTTTTGCCCCTGAATCATTTCTGAGTATTTTTTCTTGCATTTTTACCCTGATTTTATGCTGAATTGACATACATTGCATGCATTAGTGGTAAAATAGCATTTTAGCCCTTAGAGAACTTCATTTTGCACTAGGAGAGCACATTTGACCCTAGATTTCTTCATACATGCATGGAATGTGTTTTCCCATGTATTTTCGCTGATTTGGGCTTCTAAATACTTGTTTTTTTCAGATTTGGGTTTTTGCACAAAACCCCCTAGACTTCTTCAGATTTGCACTCACACTTGCATTTTGCATACTTTTCACATCTTTTTGCACGATTTTTTTCGTCTTTTCTTCCTTGCTTGGAGCACACTTTCTAGTTATGTTTCGAGCTTAGTCTTTATCTCGTTTTCCGGGTTTTCCTCGATTTTCCGCAGTTTTTTACTTGTTTTGGTTTTCCATCACCCGAGGGCATACAGTAAAAGGCTTACAACGCCTACATGGTCCCGAAACAAGGATTATTTTCCTCTTTTTGATTTTCTCGAATTTTCGCTGTTTTGTGAGACGCTTTCTGAGAATTTCACGATTTTTCTCATCGCCCAAGGGTGTACAGTAAAGCAGCATTAACAATGCCTACATTTGACCCTCGGATTAACTTTTTCTTTTGATTTCACTTCTCCTTGATTTGGCATGTTTTCGGTCATTTTCATGCATGAACATACAGAATAGGCAAGCATACATTTAGCAGACCATTGACAGTAGGAAACCTAGAAAGACCGAGTTTTCTCGGGCGCATAGGGGTGCCTAACCCCTTCCCCATGCGTAACCAGAATCCTTACCCTTTCTCTGGCCCGCATTCATCTTGCATTATCCATTAGGCACGGATCACACATGCATCTTTGCATCTTGTTTACTTTCTGCCTTTTTTGTGTTTTCTTGGCTTTCCTCGTCTTTCCATTAAAAGACTAGGTGGCGACTCCTTTCCTTATCCTTTTTGTCTTCCCTTTGGTGTTTCTGAGTCTTGCTCTTCCTCCGGATTCACCATTTTCGCTGTGACTGTATCGGACCTCCCAGTGTGTTTCCGCACACCGGAGTAAGGTTTGGTGAACCGCGTCTAGGGGTTCCACCAGCATGGTCACAGTATGTTTTGGGGCGCGTACTGGGTGACTTATATGTCACTCACGCGTGCTATTTGGTTTTCAGGTGCAGACCGTGTGCAGCCGAGTTCCGGTGCAGGAGTTGGAGCTTCTAGCCGCACATTGTGATCCTAAAAGTGAGCCTTAGTTACAATTATATTTGTTCTGTAATTTTGTGTAATTATGCTTGTGATACTGTGATTTGGTAGCGTACTCGGGATCGAGGCGTTACATGCGTAGAATTCAATTGTGGCATAGCTTTCATCAGCCATACATGCGTGGAATTCAATTGTGACATAGCTTTTGGCAATCCTTTCTTGATGGTCGAGAATCTGTGTCAGAGGTTGGGGTACGAGAAGGGAGCACCTCTCAGGCGAAATGACCAAGGAATCGTCAAACCAATTGCTGCGGAGAAAAGACGAGAGTTCGAAGAACTGGGATACGAGTGGAAACCGCAGGATGGATTCTTGGAGCGTCGTAAGTTCCGAAAGCTCGTTATTCCACGGGGTTTAACTAACTTTGTTAGTACAGGATTGCTGGATCCCAATCAGAGTCTTGTTCTTGCAGAGTCTGAACGGAGTAAACCAATCAGCGGATCGGAGTGGATATGTGTTGAAGACTACTACTCTAAGGAAGAGGTCGCGGATTGTATAACAGATTCGACATCGTCCTTTCCACTGAGGGTAGCTATGCTAGCATTGCCACCTCCAAAGGCAACTGAAGGTCTTCCTACAGGTCCAGTTGCAGTCTCGGTTTCAACATGAGTAGCCTCAATCACATCATTAGTATATCATTATTATACATGCTGATGTTTCATGTTTGAAATAACAAGTACATGTCTATCTTCTATTTGTGTGTTAGTAAGGCATCTATTCCTCGTTCACCTTAGATCGTAACTATATGCAATTAGAAAATATTTCTTTTCCCTTTTAACAAGTTTAGTAGAAAGTCGATAATACAAGTCAATGTTAAGAAGCTTAAGAAATAGGAAATATCGTCTATAAAAAATAGGAAGTTTGTTATCATTTTTTTTAATTAATAATGGATGAATCTATATCTTTTTTGTATAATATTTAAGTGTTATAAAGTCCAAAAATTGACCAAACGCAACCTGAAATTTGTGGATCGGATTAGATGAGGTTTGGACTGAGTATGGGTCGAATGAAGGTCTAAAATTATCTAATCCGAACAACATAGATTCGAATATGGGTTCATTCTTAATCTGATCCATTCTGATCCATGTACATTCCTATAGTACCATCTTTCCTTTACAGGATACATGCATCATCAATCCCTTGATCGATGACCAATCTGTTGGTATTCATTTCTTCACTCTTTGCTGGACGACAATATCATATCTAATTCTTGGTTTTCATTTCTTCACTCTTTGCTGGACGACAATATCATATCTAATTCTTGGTTTTCATTTCTTCCCTCTCAGACGGTTGTTGTGGTTCTGCTCTCTGCTGGCTATTGTCAAGGGATGCATGAGATTGGTTTCATAGTGATAGTTAAAGAATTCAACGGTGATATAATGCCACGAGAGGTTCATACATTGTCTAGTGAAAAACTAGCTCTGTACTAGTGACATATATAGAATTCAATAGTATACAGCTTTTCATCAGTCATGCATAGAATTCAATTGTGGCATAGCTTTCATCAGCCATATATGGAATTCAATAGTGATATAGTTTTTCATCAGCCATTTATATAATTCAATAGCGATATAGTTTTTTCATCAGTCGTATGATGGTGATATAGTTTTCCATCAGCCATCAAGGTTCATACATTGTCTGCTAGTTAAAAAAATTGAGATGAGAGTCTGGTTGCTGTTCATGCAAGAGACTTGTAGGAAATTGAATTTACAATTGTCAAAAGGCACTAGAAGATGACAATTGTCGTACGAGAACAAACACGACAATGATACAAATCCACTGAACTTGAAAATATATATGTGTAACAATTAATTGCAACGAACAGCTACCTGTGTTTAAGTGATACAATTCGCAACTGGCCACGTAACTTGTACATATTGCCAAACACTACTCGAAGTTTCGAATAAGATATCATGGCTGCAAAGAATAACAACTCGAGTTCAAACAAGATAAAAGGATAAAATACATGCCACACGAGTCATAACGTAGTCAACCAAAACAAAAATATATTGCGGTTTTCCAAAGATGGAACAAAAATGGACCACACGTACAATGTAAAACAACAAAAGAACCTGCTAAAACATGTAAGCGTGATTGGTCAATCTGAGCTCTGAAAATACATATAACCATCACTTGAAGTTGAAGGGTGCAACCGTTCCCTGACGCTCCCTCGTAATCCACATGCCCCCTACCTACACTCCGCATTTGGCAATTTCACAAACAACTGCTTCTTGGGGTGCTCTGTAAGCCGAGTGTGTGCGGAGTCCCATTCATCAGAGTGGAGTGGTATTGGTGTTCTTCATTCAGCGTATCCCTGCACACATGCCCCCTCATCCGTCATCCCCTTCAAAGATCCCTACCAAACCCACGAAAAGCTGCCATGAATTCCTCAGCAGTGTGCTCAATTTGTGGTGGACCATTAGATCAAGGGTTCCAAAGCATCCCTGCTGTTGCCACATATAAATTGAAGTGTAAATGAGATGAATACGAAACAAATTTGTCAGTCAATACTCGAATGTTTTCCAACTACATATGAATTTGTGTCTGTATCTAAATAGATGTTAATTTTGACATTTATATTTTAATCCATCGGATACATTCAGATTGGGATATTAGCCGTATCTATTTCTAAAATTTGAATACGAATAAATCTGTATCTACATTTGTTAAACATCTGATATTAGATATTCGAAATATTTGAAATATACTTAAATTTAAATAATAAATATTATTAATTAATCATATATTACATGTGAAACTTAAATAAACATATAAAATTAAAACTAAATTATATGTAAAGATGATTGATTACTTATATATTAGACAAATTTAAATATAGAAGTAGATGTAGATATTTTATGAACATAGATATTTTTTCAGATATGGATTTTTTCGAATTGAATGTATTAACATCTTGTTTTTTTTTTCCAAATTCAATTTCACTTCGTCAGATGATTTTTCAGATAAAAATCCAAGAATTCAGAGTGGATTTTCGAAAATCCAGTAACACCCCTAGCCATAAACCCTTTGAACAATATACTTAGCTTAGTCCATTAATGCAAAATGATCCGAACATGTCACTTTTGAGATATCACTAAATCATCGAAAACATTCATCACATATCAATCCTAATGCAGTAAATTACATGATCTAACAATAAATACAACTCTTAACGTATAAATTACAAGAGTTTTGAAAAATAAGCATCCAATATAAGTAACTTAAGGTAGAAATGAATGTGACTTACCTTGGCAAATTGGCCCACCATGCATTACTCATCTTGTAGGTCTTGCTGTCGGTGCACCAACCTATTCTAGTTTGTTGTCCTAATTCTTTTCCCAATTTGCCAACCTTTTTATAGGAATACAATGATTATTGAGTTGTGTCCATGTGTACTCATGGCCTGTCCCATCCTTGAACTTGGTTACAAGGTGATCATAGCCAACCTTGGTTAGCACAAATGTAAGTTTATGGCCCAATGCTGCCTCCTCACGGCATATGGTAATGAAGGTTTGGACTTGAATATATAGAGATGACCTATAACAACCAAGAGTGTGTTGAATCAAATGGCTTCTCTAAAGAAGAGGTGAATAGAGAATTGTAATTTATTTTATCACTTTTTGTTTATTCGAAAATAAAATTAACCACTTCCCACTTCCCACTTCCCACTTCACTCCAACAACCTTAACCACCTTCCACTTCACTCCAACCACCTTAACCACCTCCCACTTCACTCCAACTACCTTAACCACTTCACTCCAACAACCTTAACCACCTCCTACTCTAACCATAACAACTAACCAAGCCATTTGGAAGCCTATAAATAACCCCATTTGTAAGTGAGAAGAAAGGTTGAAAAATTTGAGAGGAGAGCTCTCCAAATTTTTCCTCCCAATCAAAGCAACCAGAGTGATCCAGGAGCAAAGAGGAAGCTCGTGGATGAGAGAAATCAGAGTTTCCAGCCATCTCTGGCGAGCTCCGGCAGCCTCCAGCAAGCTCCGACGGCCAAGCTCACTGTCAGTCCAAGTACGCCTACCACAAGCCTCAATTTCTCTACATTTTAACTTCCTGGATCTCCCTCTTCCTTCCCCGATCGATTCCAGTCAAGCTAGAGGCGTTCCTAGGCTGGAATTAAGCTCTCAGGTCTCGCTGGAGCAATTCTCCGGTGGCCTAGGTGGAGGCACGAATCCATTGGTTGATTCGTGTCCCAAAGCATTAGATCTTCGTCCCCTAGTCTCCCTCAAGCTCTTCCGACCCTCTGCGTGCCGTTTCAACACCTCGCTGAGCCTCTAGAAGCTGGTCACTGGAGTTGCGCATCGTCGCTGTCGCCGGGGAAGACGATTGGCAACAGCGATGGGACGCACGCCTCTAGCTTCGCCGCACTTCACCAAGCTTCCAAGAACACTCCACGGCACACACCCAGCACTCCAGAGCCATTGAAGCCAAGCCTTGAGCCCTGGATAGCCACCACAGTTGAGCTCGCCAGAGTTGGATCGCGTCGACGGCGAGCGAGGTCCGAGGATGGGAGGAGTGCCCCATTCTTGCTTCTGGAAGAGGGGAAATGTTCCTCACCTCACCGCCAGGCTTCCTGGACCCCTGAGCGTCGCGCCGCAGCCCTCCAGCACCTCTTTCTTCTCCAGCGCCATCACTGGAGTTGTCCCGACGGTGAGAGAGGTGGGAGGCCCACTCCAGCCGTCGAACCTTCGATCCAGACCATTGGATCTTTCCCTCTCCACCTTTTCTTGCTCCCCGTGAGGTTTGATATTCGATCAGGCTTTGGGATGCTCTGAAGGGGCATCTCCGGCGGTCGTCGACGGCGGAGTTCCGTTGCCGACGACTGTCGATTCTTTTTTCTTTTAAAAAAATAAGTTTTCTTTTAATAAAACTTCTACTCTTTTCTTTTCTTTACAATTAGGTTCCTCTTTTCTTACAAGTAGGTCCCTTTTCTTACAATTAGGTCTTTGCAATTTTTTTAAATTGTTTGAATAAAGTTTGACTTGAAAATATTGCAATGTGACCCTGTAAATTCTTGAAAATGTTTTCCAGGCTTTAAAGTTAGACAAAGCCCCCTGATTTGCTTTTCTTACATTTTAAATCCAGCATTTTGCATAAAAAACCCTGAGCTTTGCTGAAATAGTTCTGAATGCATATTTCTCTATCAAAATTGCAAGTTAAACCCTAGGAATTTAAATATTTGCTCAAATGTGACCTGAATTGCATTTTAGCCCCTGAATTTTACTGATTTCTCACTAAATGCATGTTTTCTAGGGTAAATTTGCATGTCAGCCCCTGAAACTTTCTGTTTTCAATCATAGACTCTTTTTCTTGCATATTTTACCCTGAATTTCCACAGAATTGCATTAAATACATGTTTTAATGGCAAAATTGCATATTGACCCCTAGGAATCTTTAATTTGACCAAAAATACACAGTTTGGCACATCTGACCCCTGATTTCTTCAACATTACATGAGATGTGTTTTTCTATGTATTTTTGATGATTTAGCTTCAGAATTTCAGTTTTCACTCAGAGTTTGGGAATTTTGCACAAAAGTCCCTGGAATTTACATTTTTACATTCACACATGCATTTTGTACATTTTGTTGCTATTTTTCATGCATATTTTCTTGTATTTTCTTCCTTGCATCGTGCACGCACCTCAAACTCATTTCAAGCTTGGTTTTCTCATCGTTTTCTGAATTTTTTCCGACTATCGTGTTTTTTATTTGATTTAGCTTTTCATCACCCGAGGGCGTACATTAACAGGCTTAATAATGCCGACATTGTCCCGAATGATGATTATTTTTCCTAATTTGATTTTCTCGGATTTCTTCGAGTTTCTACTGATTTATGTGACGCTTTCCGAGATTTTCTTGATTTTCATGATTTTCTTTATCACCCACGGGCGTATAGTAAAGCGACATTCTCAATGCCTACATTTGTCCCTCGGATTAGCTTTTTTTCCTGTTATTCTTTTCTTCTCTTTGATTTGGCATGTTTTCCAGTCATCTTTAGCATATGCATTCAGAATAGGCAAGCACACATCCAATAGACCATTGGTAAGTAGGAAACCTAGAAAGATCGAGTTCCTTGGGTGCATGGGGGTGTCTAACCCCTTTCCCTTGCGTAACAAGAATCCTTACCCTTTCTCTGGCCCTCATTGATCTGTGCATTACATCCATTAGGCACGGAGTATACATGTTTTCTTCACCTTGTTTTTTTTTGTTTCTCCTTTGTGTTTGGTTTTTCTCATCTTTCCATTAAAAGACTATGTGGCAACTCCTTTCCTTATCCATTCTTATCTTTCCTTGGTGTTTCTGAGTCTAGTCTTTTTCTCCGGATTCACCATCTTCCCCGTGACTGTATCAAGACTCCTCGTGTGCTTCCACGCACCGGTAAGGAGAGCCGTGCAAGGTTCCACCTACATGGTCACAGAAATAGCGACTCTGCTGGGGATAACCAGATTCTGGCTTTCGTTTTTGTTCTCTTACTTTTCATTGGTCTATATACTTGATGTTTGTTTGCTTGTTCTGTTTGCTTGTACATATTTGACTGAACGTGCCTTTTTGTGTCCTTTTACACCATTTCCATGCCACTACACATGCACATGACTTAATTCATGTTTTTTTTCGATACTTGCTTTTATTCACCTACTTGTGAGCACTACACCAGCACATGCCATGTTCAGGCCTTGTTGATTGACTTTTTAGATGCCATGATTGTGTGTTTTCTTCCCTTCATTTGTATTTGCCATGATTAGGAGAGTAGAGACATGTTTGCTTCCCTATTTGGTTAAAATAAAACACACAAACTCAGGTAAACAAATAATAAGGCAAAACTAGAGACAAATGCTCACAAATTCCCCATGGTTTAATAAAACACAAGTAAAAGACACAAAAGCATATCGCATGATTGATCATATAGGACATGCATCTTCTCCTCTGAGTCCACTCATAGTTTGTGAAGGACAATCCTAGCAGCCCGTTCTCTAGCTTTGGCGTAGGGCATGTTGCTAGTTTGTCCCCCTTGTCTGGGGTCATGTCGGTGCTAGTAGAGGGTACAGCTCCATGCTACTGCAGGAGACGAGGCCACCAACGCACCACCCATTCACTGCCTACGCTTTGGCCAGGATTTAGAATGGGAACCTTACTTTTCAGACCAGAGTCAAAACCTAAAACTCATGAGTGCGTCCTGTGTGGTCAACCCCATATGGGACATGCATGGTGAGAGAGTGCACTTTAGGACATTCATCTGCATTGTGTGTCATGGCATGCCACTTTAATAACTAGTATTTGTCTTCGCGTCATTGCCAGGTTCTGATACTTGTTTCTCTTGCCTGTTTTCTCAGGTAGCTTGTTGCGAGGTCCTCAGCTAGGAGCTCGGGTGTCTCCATCGCGGGCAGCCTCCCATGGTTGTTTTCTCTTGCCTTTTCCGAGATATTGGTCACTTTTGACAGTGGTTCGTCTTAGAGCTCGTGCGTTTGTCTTTTTCCGTAGCTCCTTTTGTTTCACTTGCGATTAGCCATGGCTCCGCAGACCCGCAAGCCTCTGGTTATTGTTCTGAAGGGGGTCCTACATTCAGATCCTCCTTCTCTCACTTTGACTGCTTCTTCCCTCTGTGCGTCCCGATTTGGGAATCATGAAGGATCCTTATCCCCATTTCCGGGACAGTGGCAGACACAAGCCGGTCTAGGGCCCGTCACTGATTCGACTGTAGTGACTACCACGTGGGTCCCAGAAGTTCTGCTAGTTGCACCCTATCTCTCAGGCCCTCCTATTTCAGGAGTTCAACCAGTTGCGGTTTCATCTATTTTGGAGGCCATTCCTGTTTTACTCTTGCCTTCTAATCTATTTTTGATGGGTCTTCGGCCACACAGGCTCAATACTTGAGAGCTTTGGCCAAAGGGTTCGAGCGCATGGCCCTTTCTCTTGATCCTGTTGAGGGTCCTCCTCTTTCGACCTCTGAGGTTCCAGTGCAGACCACTATAGCATTACAGGCTCACCCCACTACATTATCCCCTATACCATCACCCCAGCATCACACAGCTTTGGTGATGGGGGCGTTATCTTTGCCTCCTGCACCACAATTGCATTGGTCACAGCATGCATCACAGTCACCTAGGAATCAACCCATTAGTTGTGTGAGAGTACAGCATTTCTTGAGTCCGTCACCTGGCGTTGTACCAATGTCGCAGCGGTTGCTCTCCCGCTCAACACCACACACAACACAGCATACTCAGAACTCACCTCAATATCAGGATCAGGTCCCAACACATAAGTCATCACCACACACTAGGCGCACAGCTCCCACTGTCAAGTTGGTGCATCACATTACATTGGCTCAACAAGGACAGCTACCTAAGGAGAAACGAGGCCGTCGCATTGAAAGTGACTACACTCCACTGGGCGAGTCGCTGAGTGCTGTTTTTCCTTATGTTGTATCACTTTTGAGACTCCTGGATCCGTATCCCCCACCAACTCCACTCCCTCGGTGCTACGATGCGAACGCATACTGCGATTATCATCGAGCCTCGGGGCATTCGACTGATAATTGCCACACTCTGCGGGATGTCGTTCAGACTTTGATCGACAGTGGGACTATTGTTGTTGACATGCAAGGCACAGCACCCGCATCCATATCCTTATCCTCACCAGCATCTAGTTCAGTACACATTACACATTCACACACCACTGTTGAACCGACATGTTGTGTCATGTCGGTTCAGCGAGGGCAGTAACAACGGCAAAGGAGGCCTCGCCATAAGGAAAGAGACTTCACCCCACTCAGGGATTCGTTGAGCGACATCTTTCCTAAAGTTGTGTCATTCCTGCAGCTACCGGAGGTTCGTCCGACACCGGACCTGCTTCCTAGGTGGTATAAGACTAACTTGTTCTGCCAATTCCATTGCACTCATAGACATTCGACAAACAAGTGTCTTACTCTCCGGAATGCTGTCCAAGATTTGATTGACAATGGAAACATTGTCGTCAACACACAGGAGGCAGCACACACATACACTTGCACACACACGCGCACACCCTAGAATAGCCGACCTTACCGTGTCTGAGCCAGCAAGCTCCGAGGATATTGGAACTTCAGAGGTTTTTTTCCCTCTTTCTCTCAGTTCTTTCCCAGGGAATCCATCAGGCCTCATTTGCCCAGTTTGTTCTCTCTCAACTTTTGTCTGGCAGCATACATGTATGCTGCTCTTGTTCTTGTTCCTAATTTGCCTAGTTTGTCCTCTTTTCTTTTCTCAGTTCTGTCTGACGACACACATGTGTGCCACTCTTGTCCTTGTTCCTCTGGGAGGGGTCTAATCTAAAGTTTTCCAGTTTGCCATGCACTGATCTGACCTAGCATGTGCAAATACCCAGGATCAAGTAGGAGACAGCCGTCACAGCAGATGTCAGCTCCAACAGAGATACAGTTCTAATGTCACCAGCAAATTCAACATTCACAGTAACAGTCTCAACTTCAATATTGGTTCTGATGGCTTCGGTTACACTTGCCTACTTTGAACTCCAATAGCATCGACAAACAACAACGATAAGGAATGGAGCTGTATCCTTTTCCTTTGTTCCCTTTGTTTTCTTTTTGCATCACCATATATCAAAACACAAAAAAAATAGAAAAAGCACAAAAGTTGAAAAAGAAGAAGAAGAAAAACACAAAACAGAAAAACATCAAGAACAATTAAAAAGGGTGGTTTGCTTGTCAATAACATTCTGCCCAATGATGAAAATTGGAAAAGCTCGCCTATGTCAAAATGGATTATCCCTCCTCAGTTGTCACTACTTAGACGACCAAGTTAGCAAGGGAGCCACCAAACATCAAAGTTGGGCGAAATGCCCAAACTCCACAAGGATCCTGCACCTCCAAGAGAGAGATAAAATGTTAGGGGTGACTGAGAGTGTGAGCTAGAAAAGAAAACATACATTCGCAAGGGCATAAAAGAATAGAGAAGACAGAAGGAGAAGGCAGAAGTCAACCTAAGAGTGAGAGGCGTGCGTTGTAGATCTACCCTTACCGTACCTTGGAAGGGAGTTGGAGAATGCGCTCAGTAAAATCACACCTTTGAGGGACTGACCCACCCTCTTGCAATAAAGGCCTCCTGAATAGATCGAGCGTTTATTACCTCCAAGACAAGGTTAGAGTGAAACCGCATGTCTATGAGGGAGTAAAAGAAAAGACAATGATATCAAAAAGAAAAAAGCAGGTGCAGGACCTTAAAGAGTTTGGCATGGAGTCAGGTCTATTATGCTACCTTACAATGAGTTCGAGTGCCACCACTACCCAGCGAGAGCCACCTAATGACTTGCGAATCTCTGTAGTGGCAACTGAGTCGAAGGAGTCATCCTCCTCTAACAGGCATACAGCTTTCCAGCCTAACTGAGGGCATACAAATAGTTGAACTAAACAAGCAAACAATCCAAATAATGAACTCATTGAACAAGCAAAGCAACAAATGTAGAAAACAAGTAACTGAAATCACAAGGCATGCATTTCTTGACCAAACAAAAAAAATTCACTCTTAAATGACTAAATTGCTCACAATAATAGAGTCCAACACAATAATCATAATCATCACAATTTTGCTTGAATGAATCATTTTACTTACATATGGATTTGTTCAACAGGATTTTCGCCAAGTGCTTTTATCCAGGGACACTTCAGCTCCTTAGTGGTCAAAGTGCATATACAGTGAGGACGCCAGTAAGTCTACGAGCTACACGGACCTGCAGAATCAGTAGTGTGACAGCAATTCCTTCGCAATAGTTCAGGTGTGGTAAACATTGTTTGTGGAATGCCTGAGGGCAACACAGCCAAATACATGTTTGCAACCAGAGTACAATGACATAATAAGTAGCAGGACAGAGAATGGCTAGCCTAATACAGACTACGGTTTATCATTACATCTTGTCATCGGTGTATAGCCTCGGACAGTGGATGAATATACATGCCTCCAGCTAATGAACAAATGTGTCTCTGGCCTCAACCAAAATCAGCCGCAGCCACTTCAGTGATTCAAAGTACGCCTACAGTCACGGCCTAGTCCTCAAGTCTTTACATCCTCGAGTGGTGTCCAACACTTCCCAGGGTAGCCTGACTTGATGCCAGAGGCATCCATTTTGCCTTGGTATCTCCTGATCTGACTTTTGTTTCCACTGAGCATCATTCACCTGTATGCTAGGGGCATGTCAGCTGCTTTTTAGCTAGGCTCACACAATCTGTTACTTGGTTCATCAGGGGCAAGACAGTTGTTCTCTGATCAGGACCTACATGTCAAATGATTAGCGGAGACAACAACATGGCTGTGGACTCTACACAATAATCCAGAATTTAGCAAATACAATTAGGAGAATATCCTAAAGTAGCGCGGCCAAATACATAGCTATCAGAACACCATGGTTGAACAGAACACATCCTAAACATACCAGCCAATGCCAAGTTACAATCTTGATCAAAGGCCTTTATCAAGTTGCCACAATTCCTTCTGTCTTCGAAATACAGGAAAGCAGTGGGGTGCACATACTTCCAGTCACTTGATGAATGGATCACTTACTTCGACTAGTGATGGTCTCAAGTACCCTAGTGGTTCAAGGAACATCTGTAGTTATAGTCTGGCTTCCAAGACCCCATACCCTCAAGTGATGTCCAGCCAGTCCAATACCAGGGGCATGTTAGCTGCTCTTTGGTCAAAAGTCACATACAAAGCACTAGCACAGTGTAATTGAACTAGAATCTTCGACCAGGGGCATGTCAGCTATTCTTTGATCGAAGGTCACGTATCGGGCATCTAACAGAATGTCAACTTACTATGTCATTGAACCAGAGTCTTCGACCAGGGGCATGTAAGCTGCTTTGTGGAAAGGACTATTTTGAGAATGCTGGGTGCGGATTATCTTCCAAATGATGGTCAGTGCACCTTCTTATAGAGGAGTGACATTCACCACATAATGGCTCCTACAAAATAACAATTGTAGTAGGGCACTATGCTATTTCAACTGACATCCCCCACAGCGGCGACGATCCAGGGTGCACTGATACTTGAATAAGATTCCCTTGGCAAATCCTTTAGGCTAAACAGAAGGTCAGACGCTCTTGCCTTTGAATTCTGATCTTGACGGACGGATTCGAAGCACACCTCTGGCCCTTGAATTCCGATCCTAACAGACGGATTCAAGGCCTCCCTTTTCCATCTTTTCTAGACTACCGATCGGAGTCTAGATGTTCCCATCCCTGGTTCGATCCGTTCGGACGAACCTCGGTGTCACCTCTTTCGCCTTCGAATTCCTATCCAGATAGACGGATTCAAGGCCTCCCTTTTCCATCTTTTCTAGACTACCGGTCGGAGTCTAGATGTTCCCATCCAGGTTCAGTCCGTTCGGACGAATCCTGGTGCCGCCCCTCTCGCCTTCGAATTCCTATCCTGATGGACGAATTCAAGGCCTCCCTTTTCCATCTCTTTTTTTTAAACTATTGCCCGGTGTCTAGATGGTCCCATCTGCGGTTCGATCCATCAGGACGAATCTCGATGCCACCCCTCTCACCTTTGAATTTCGATCCTGATGGACGGATTCAAGGCCTCCCTTTTCCATCTCATTTTTCTAGACTACCGCGTGGAGTCTAGATGGTCCCATCCACGGTTCGATCCGTCAAGACAAATCTTGGTGCCACCCCTCTCGCCTTTGAATTCTGATCCTGATGGATGGATTCAAGGCCTCCCTTTTCCATCTCTTTTTTCTAGACTACCGTATGGGGTCTAGATGGTCCCATTCGCAGTTTGATCCATCAGGATGAATCTCGGTGCCAACCCTCTCGCCTTTGAATTCCGATCTTGATGGACGAATTCAAGGCCTCCTTTTTCCATCTCATTTTTCTAGACTATCGCCTGGAGTCTAGATGGTCCCATCCACGGTTCGGTCCATCTGGACAAATCTCAGTGCCACCCCCTCACCTTTGAATTCCCATCCTGATGGACGGATTCAAGGCCTCCCTTTTCCATCTCTTTTTTGTAGACTACCGCTGGGAGTCTAGATGGTCCCATCCGTGGTTCGATCCGTCAGGACGAATCTCAGTGCCACCCCTCTCGCCTTTGAATTCTGATCCTGATGGATGGATTCAAGGCCTCCCTTTTCCATCTCTTTTTTCTAGACTACCGCTCGGAGTCTAGATGGTCTCATCCACGATTCGATTCGTTTGGACGAATCTCGGTGGCACCTCCCTCGCCTTTGAATTCCGATCCTGATGGACGGATTCAAGGCCTCCCTTTTCCATCTCATTTTTCTAGACTACCACCCGGAGTCTAGATGGTCCCATCCGCGGTTCGATCTGTCAGGATGAATCTCGGTGCCACCCCTCTCGCCTTCGAATTTCAATCCTGATGGACGGATTCAAGGCCCCCTTTTCCATCTCATTTTTCTAGACTACCGCTCGGAGTCTAGACGGTCCCATCTACGATTCGATCCGTAAGGACGAATCTCGGTGCCACCCCTCTCACCTTTGAATTCCGATCCTGATGGACAGATTCAAGGCCTCCCTTTTCCATCTCATTTTTCTAGACTACCACCCGGAGTCTAGATGGTCCTATCCGTAGTTCGATCCATCAGAACGAATCTCAATGCCACCCCTCTCGCCTTTGAATTCCGATCCTGATGGACGGATTCAAGGCCTCCCTTTTCCATCTCTTTTCTAGACTACCGCCTGGAGTTTAGATGTTCCCATCTGCGGTTCGATCTATCTGGATGAACCTCGATGCGCCCCCTTTTGTTTTGAGTTCCACTCTGAATGGACGGAATAAAAGCAAACTGTCTTCCTCCTTCCTTTGGGCTGGTATCCCGAACTACCCGCGCAATCCTTGTGATGCCCGATGGATCCCCACTCTCCTTGTTCCTTCCCTCCTTTTGGGCTGGTAGCTTGAACTACCTAGACGACTTCCGTGACCAGTCACTTTTTGGTCGACAAGCACCGTGAGTTTTGTCCGGCATTTCTCTCGACAAGTATGATAACCAGTAATGTCGTTTAGGCCCTGACTGGTCGCCAGCTTGTCGGCATTTGTCATTAATATTGTCTTTTGTGATGTTGGCTTCGACTGTAGCGTTCAGGGAGACAGGGCAGGACTTCTGTTGCATTGACCGACTGATAGCTAGTTGCCATTAACTAACTCTTTCTTGCAGCTTCGGACAGGGCATCTTCGTTAACACCGAGCGATGATCTCCTCCTCCTGATCACTCTTCCTTGTAAGAACGGGTGGGGTGTCTCAGTCAACCCTGAGCATCGGTCTCAGTTCCATTCGTCCACCGACCTCCCTCAGGGAGGAGCATCTGTAGACACCCCCAATATGCTTGCAATTGGAAAAAACTCTAACAAGACCCTAAAAATCCTAAAAAATCAAACAAAACCATAAAAACCCAAAAAAACCAAACAAAACCCTAAAAACCAAACAAAATTCTAAAAATCAAACAAAACCCTAAAAATAACCTAAAAATTCTAACAAAACCCTTAAAAAAACCCTAAAAACCCTAGAAAAACCCTAAAACAAATCCTAAAAACCCTAAATAAACCATAAAAACCTTAAAAAAAATCCTAAAACCCCTAAAACCTAGATTAAACCTTAATCCAAACCTTAAACCCTAGGTTAAGACCTAAACCATATTCAAAACCCTAATCCAAACCCTAAATTCTAGGTCAAACCCTAAACCAAAAGTCAAACGCTAAACCATATGTCAAACCCCAAACCCTAATGTCAAACCCCAACAACCTTAACCACTTCCCACTTCACTCCAACAACCTTTACCACTTCACTTTAACCACCTTAACCACTTCCCACTTCACTCCAAAACCTTAACCACTTCCCACTTCACTCCAACAACCTTAATCACCTCCTACTCTAACCATAACAACCAACCAAGCCATTTGGAAGCCTATAAATAGCCCCATTTGCAAGTGAGAAGAAAGGTTGAAAAATTTGAAAGGAGAGCTCCCCAAGCTTTTTCCTCCCAATCAGAGCAACCAGAGTGATCCAAGAGCAAAGAGGAAGCTCGTGGAGGAGAGAAATCAGAGTTTCCAGCCATCTCCGGCGAGCTTCGGCAGCCTTCAGCGAGCTCAGACGGCCAAGCACACTGCTAGTCCAGGTACGCCCACCACAAGCCTCAATTTCTCTACATTTTAATTTCCTAGATCTCCCTCTTCCTTCCCCGATTGATTCCAGTCATGCCAGAGGCGTTCCTAGGCTGGAATCAAGCTCTCAGGTCTCGCCGGAGCAATTCTCCAATGACTTAGGTGGAGGCACGAATCCACTGGTTGATTCGTGTCCTAAAGCATTAGATCTTCCTCCCATGGTCTCCGTCAAGCTCTTCCGACCCTCTGCGCGCCGTTTCAACACCTCGCTGAGCCTCCAAAAGCTGGTCGCCAGAGTTGCACATCGTCGCAGTCGCTGGGGAAGACAACTGGCAACAGCGATGGGACGCACGCCTCCAGCTCCACCGCGCCTCACCAAACTTCCAAGAACACTCCACGGCACACCCCCAGCACTCCAAAGCCATTGAAGCCAAGCCTTGAGTCCTGGATAGCCACCACAGTTGAGCTCGCCGAAGTTGGATTGCGTCGAGGGCGAGCGAGGTTCGAGGATGGGAGGAGTGCCCCATTCTTGCTTCCAGAAGAGGGGAAATGTTCCTCACCTCACCGCCAAGCTTCCTGGACCCCTGAGCATCACGTCACAGCCCTCCAGCACCTCCTTCTTCTCCAGCGCCGTCACCGGAGCTGTCCTGACGGTGAGAGAGGTGGGAGGCCCACTCCAACCGTCGAACCTTCGATCCAGACCATTGGATCTTTCCCTCTCCACCTCTTCTTGCTCCCCGTGTGGTTTGATATTTGATCAATCTTTGGGATGCTCTGAAGGGGCATCTCTGGCGGTCGTCGACGGCGGAGTTCCGTCGGCGGCGGCCGTTGATTCTTTTTTCTTTTAAAAAATAAAAAAATAAGTTTTCTTTTAATAAAACATCTGCTCTTTTCTTTTCTTTACAATTAGGTCCCTCCTTTCTTACAAGTAGGTCCTTGCAATTTTTTTAAATTGTTTGAATAAAGTTTGACTTGAAAATAGTGCAATGTGACCCCTGTAAATTCTTGAAAATGTTTTCCAGGCTTTAAAGTTAGACAAAAGCCCCTTGATTTGCTTTTCTTACATTTTAAATCCAACATTTTGCATAAAAAACCCTGAGCTTTGCTGAAATAGTTCTGAATGCATATTTCTCTATCAAAATTGCAAGTTAAACCCTGGGAATTTAAATATTTGCTCAAATGTGACCTGAATTGCATTTTAGCCCCTGAATTTTACTGATTTCTCACTAAATGCATGTTTTCTAGGGTAAATTTGCATGTCAGCCCTTGAAACTTTCTGTTTCAATCATAAACTCTTTTTCTTGCATATTTTACCCTGAATTTCCACAGAATTGCATTAAATACATGTTTTAATGGCAAAATTGCATATTTACCCTTAGGAATCTTTAATTTGACCAAAAATACACAATTTGGCACATCTGACCCTAGATTTCTTCAACATTACATGAAATGTGTTTTTCTATGTATTTTTGATGATTTAGCTTCAGAATTTCAGTTTTCACTCAGAGTTTGGGAATTTTGCACAAAAGTCCTTGGAATTTACATTTTTACATTCACACATGCATTTTGTACATTTTGTTGCTATTTTTCATGCATATTATCTTCCTTGCATCGTGCACGCACCTCAAACTCATTTCAAGCTCGATTTTCTCATCATTTTCTGGATTTCTTTCGACTATCGTGTTTTTTATTTGATTTGGCTTTTCATCACCCAAAGGCGTACATTAACAGACTTAACAATGCCGACATTGTCCTGAATGATGATTATTTTCCTTAATTTGATTTTCTCAGATTTCTTCGAGTTTCCGCTGATTTGCATGATGCTTTCCGAGAGTTTCTTAATTTTCACGATTTTCCTTATTGCCCACGAGCATACAGTACAATGGTATTCTCAATGGCTACATTTGTCCCTCGGATTATCTTTTTTCCTTTTATTCTCTTTGATTTTGCATGTTTTCCAGTCATCTTTAGCATATGCATTCAGAATAGGCAAGCACACACTCAATAGACCATTGGCAGGTAGGAAACCTAGAAAGACCGAGTTTCTCGGGCGCATAGGGGTGCCTAACCCCTTCCCCATGCGTAACAAGAATCCTTATCCTTTCTCTGGCCCACATTGATTTGAGCATTACATTCATTAGGTACGGAGCATACATGTTTTCTTCACCGTGTTTTCTTTTTGTTTCTCCTTTGTATTTGGTTTTCCTCATCTTTCCACTAAAAGACAAGGTGGTGACTCCTTTCATTATCCTTTCTTATCTTTCCTTGTTGTTTCCGAGTATAGTCTTCTTCTCCGGATTCACCATCTTCACTGTGATCGTATCGGGACTCCTCGTGTGCTTCCACGCACCAGTAAGGAGAGCTGTGCAGGGTTCCACCGGCATGGTCACAACAACATACTGTCTTTCTTGCACCCTTGCATCAGATACAGGCTTCAGCATTCATTCCACCACAAACAACTCAGATGCACAGGTACGCTGGTCATCATGCCATGACACTAGCTGGCGAGATGATAGATCCGAAGGAGCACATGGGTGCTACAAACACAACGTACGTGGCACTCGCCCCAGCTGCACAATCAATGTCAGTTGCAACCCCAGATGCACTTCTCACCAAGATAGAATGACTTTGAGAGAGCATTACGACAAGTGCTGGGCGGGGTCTGCTAGTCTTACACCATCCAGGACCTCTGCTACTTTCCAGAGGCTGTACTCCCTTTGAATTTTCACATTCTAGAGCTTGAAAAGTACAATGGGAAAGACTACCCAATCTCGCATCTTAGGGCGTATTGTGGTGATCTTTCTCAATTGTAAGCTAACGAGAGACTGCTTATTCACTTTTTCCAGAAGAGCCACACAGGTCTGGCTTTAAAGTGGTTCACATCTCTAGATATGACCACCATTAACCTGGAATGACCTCAACTAGGCTTTTCTGGAGCAGTATTCATTCAATCGCGACATGGTCCCAAAGCGCGAGGACCTAGTCGCAACAAGGCAAGAGCCCCACGAGCTGTTTGGGGAGTACGTCAGGCGCGGGCGAGCCCTCGCTTCATTGGTTCGTGATAGACCTTCCGACAAAGAGTCTATCAAGATAATAATCCGCAGAGTGCAGCCAGCCACAGGGGCCCTGTTGAGCATTCAGTCCATTTCCACCTTTGTATCCCTAATCAAAGTTGGCACCCATGTCGAGAGCTCACTGCATAGCGGAAGTTTTCCTGCATTAGCGGCATTCGCTAAGTAGACCATGGCTTCAGGAGGAACCAGCAACAATAATGGCAGTAGCAATGGAGCCAACACCGGATATGCACGAAAGAAGGACACTACCAAGAATGTCGTGGCATATGTAGGAGCTCTCGTTATGTTGGTTAGTGTGGTGAGCTCACCAGCACAGAGTCAGGTAGTCTACACCCCTGCACCTAGGGCACCACGTACATCACGAATAACCACCACCGCTGAGCTAGTCTATCAGCCCGCACTAGCAAGGCAAGGGTGCAACCTAGGACCAAGACGACCTAAGAGGGATTACACTCCTCTGGTTGAGCCACTGAGTGTCGTGTTTCCCAAGGTTGCGTCACTCCTGAGGCTTCTGGAAATTTTCCCACCACCGAACCCACTTCCACGGTGGTTTAAAGCGGATTTATTCTGCAGTTACCATAGAGCCGCAGGGCACTCTACGGATAACTGTTTTATACTCCAAGATGCAATTCAGGACTTGATTGACCAGAAGGTCATCATTATCAACACACAGGAGGCAGAGTCTGCGCCTACTGCACCGACACTACATTCCTCTACATTTACACATAGCAGTATAGTCAATCGACCCTTGCCTGAGCATGCACCGGGAACTTCAGGAGTTCATTTCCTTTCTTCTGTTGAGATTGCACCTTCACAGTTTGACCCTTCCCGTCTCATTCATGACATCTCAGATCCTTTTCCTTATTAGCTCAACCAATCTTTTATTGAAGCTTCCAGTTCTACAATCAATATGATCCAGTTAATTGCCAGATCGAGGCGCACAGTTGCAAAACCTCATGCAATCCTCTTCATCAACAATCAGTTTGTTAGCCAAACTTAAACATGACCTGATCCACCAAACGTCAATACCCACCTCACCAGCTTTACTCCCAGTGGAATTGAAAGCCCGTGCTCCTGTAGTCGTTAACCTGACATAGGATACTCACTGTATGACTTATAGTTATGCTACAGAAATGTACGTTGAGGTAACGCGGTCAGGACGGGTGTACAAGGCCTCAGTCCCGGCAAGTAAGCCTAGTCAGCCCACAACTTCGTCTTCCCAACCAAAGAGCCAGATTCCCAATCACATCCCTGAAGAGGCAATCCCAAGAGTTAACTCCACAACTATCAAGGTGGATTCACCTGTTGCTGACATCACGAAAAGAAAGTTAAAGTAGATATTTCCATTTGGGACCTAAGCCAAACATTGGTTGAACATCAGGAGCCCTTTCTCTGAGTTTTCCAAGCCACCCATGTTTCCCCAACAATACAACCGTCAGTCTTGAAAAGCATGGTAGGAATGATAGCTATGCCGTAGGTAATCTCCTTCTCTAGCTCAGAACTACCCTTAGCAGGGATCAATCACAACCAACCCCTGTTCATCACAATGCAATACTAGAATTTTTGCATTCCTCTTACTTTGGTGGAGAATGGTGCCGGTTTAAATGTCTGTCCTTTACGAACTGCAAATCAGGTCAGATTTAAATCCAAGGGCATTACCCTAGCTGTGAAAGGAATGACAACATTTGACAACACACACTATGATGCTCTAGGGATTTTGATCATTCCTCTAATCATTGGTCCTGCTCATTTCGAGGTTGAGTTTTATGTTGTTGACCTCGAGCCATCCTTCAATCTCCTGCTTGGGTGCCCTTGGCTCCACAAGCATCAGGTTATCCCCTCAACTCTCCACTGAATAATTAAGTTCCGCTGGAACAATGACATCGTTATTGTAATGGTGGAAAATCTTGAAAAGGAGAAGGTTGAGGCAGTCTCTTTGGTATCTCTCTAAACCATCCATTGTGACCCCAAGCCTTCTGATGTACTATACCGTGTCGACCACTTTGAGCCAGTCAATTTCATTCCAATTCTCGAGCATGATAGCCATTTGGCTGCTTTTGGCAATCCTTTCTTGATGGTCGAGAATCTGTGTCAAAGGTGGGGTACGAGAAGGGAGCACCTCTCGGGCGAAATGACCAAGGAATCGTCAAACCAATTGTCACAGAGAATAGACGAGAGTTCGACGGACTGGAATACGAGTGGAAACTGCAGGATGGATTCTTGGGGCGTCGTAAGTTCCGAAAGCTCGTTATTCCACGGGGTTTAACTAACTTTGTTAGTGCAGGATTGCTGGATCCCAATCATAGTCTTGTTCTTGCAGAGTCTGAACGGAGTAAACCAATTAGTGGATCAGAGTGGATATGTGTTGAAGAATACTACTCTAAGGAAGAGGTCGCAGATTGTATAACAGATTCGACATCGTCCTTTCCACTGAGGGCTTCTATGCTGGCATTGCCACCTCCAAAGTCAGCCGAAGGTCTTCCTACCGGTCCAGTTGCAGTCTCGGTTTCAACATGAGCAGCCTCAGTCGCAGCATCATTAGTATATCAATCAGCTTTGATAGGGTTATAGTCGGGACAACTGAAATCACCGCCTGAAGTACCAAAAATAACTAGTGCCTACTATGTGGATTTTGCTTCAAATGAAGATGAGAGGGATGTTGTAGTAGCACAAGTTGACAGCATGCTTAGTGATTTGGAAGTTCTATTTCAGGAGCAGTTGGCGGCACTGACGGAAGACACATAGAGTGAACTCAGGCATAGAAAGGGAAAAGCAGTAATAACAAAATACATTACAGAACAGACAATTTCACAGGGCCAATCTGCTATTATGCCCCTAGAAGAGGACAGATCACTGAATGCTAGACCAAAGGAGTTTATCTCCTATCAGCCGGGAGGCGCGTCTAGGTGGTACTATCAGTCTTGGCCACACTTGAGCAGTGGGGTCCAAAAAAAAAAGATCCTGAGTTAAGCTCAAGAGAGAATGTAGGCGGCAGCACTCACATTAGTCAATCAGAGGACAGCTGCCCACCTATCACGCACATTGTACATACCATTCAAGAAAACCAGAAAAGTAAAAATAGTTATCCGCATAATAAGGCTGTGAAGCAAGTGAAACAGCCAGGTACATTTGCAAGTTCAGAAATGGTAGAATTTGAGATCGTCAGAGGTACATAGAAGAAGACCAGAGTTACAGTAACCATTCTAAAGCATCATCAAGGACAGAATGCTGAGAAAATATATACCTTTGGAGACACGGATCCATCATTCCAGCAGGAAGTCATTCTATGCTTATTGCATATGGAGAGAAGGATGATGCAGAAATAGAGGAAGAAAGTCATGACGCACCAGATTTCCAGCCTTATGACGATGATCTAGAAGGCCCGAACTTGCATGTAGAAGAGGAAACTGAGTCGGTAAACTTTGGCACCACTGAAGATGTTAAGGAAGTACGAATAAGCACCAGACTCATAGCACAGGCCCAGGCAGAACTTGTTGAGCTCCTTCAAGAATATGCAGATATCTTTGCCTGGAGTTATGATGACATGGTTGGGTTAGATGTTGAGGTAGTGGTGCACAAATTATCACTTAAGCCTAACGTCAAGCCGGTAAAACAGAAATTGTGTAGATTGCAACCGTAGTGGCTGTTGAAATTGAAAGAGGAAATAATGAAGCAGCACAAGGTTAACTTTCTAAAGGTCGTCCTTTACCCAGAGTGGTTAGTGAATGTGGTTCTGGTGCCTAAGAAAGATAGTCGGGTTCGAATGTGTATTGATTACAGGGACCTCAACAAACCAAGCCCAAAGGATGATTTTCCACTCCCGAACATTGATGTATTGGTGGATAATACTGCAGGACACAAAAATTTATCATTCATGGATGGATTCTTAGGTTATAATCAAATCAGAATGGCGGAAGAGGATATGGAGAAAACGTCCTTTATCACCCCATGGGGAGTGTTTTGTTACAAAGTTATGCCATTTGGGCTTAAGAATGTTGGGGCCACATATCAAAGGACAATGATAGTATTGTTCCACGATCTCATGCACCAGGACATCGAGGTTTATGTGGATGATATGATAGCCAAGTCAAAGGAGCCTGAAGAATATATTGCTTGTTTAAGGAAGTTGTTCAACCGCTTGCAAAAATATAAGCTACGGCTGAACCCCAACAAATGTGTATTTGGTGTGTCGCCAGGCAAGCTACTAGGTTATATCATCAGCCAAAGAGGAATTGAGGTAGATCCAAACAAGGCTAAAGCCATCATCGAGATGCCTCCTCCTACAACAGAAAAAGAAGTCCAAGGGTTGCTAGGGCGGTTGCAGTATATCAGCCGGTTCATTGCCCAATTGACACCAATTTTGTGAGCTGATCTTCAAGCTCTTAAGGAAGAATGCACAGATCCGCTGGAGTGAAGAGTGCCAAGGAGCTTTTGACAAAATCAAGAAGCTCTAGGTAAGGCCACCAGTCTTAGTTCCTCCGACACCAGGGTGTCCTCTATTGCTCTATTTGTCAGTAACACAACATTCAATAATTGTAGTCTTGGGTCAGCATGATGAAACAGGCTACAAGGAGAGGGCCATTTATTATTTGAGTAAAAAGTTCAATGATTGCAAGGTTAAGTACATCGCAATCGAAAAGGTTTACTTATCCCTCGTCTAGGCCACACAACGCCTGAGGCATTACATGATGGCATATCCAGTTTTATTGTTGTGCCGACATTATCCTATGAAATACCTATTCTAGAAGCCCGCACTGGTGGGTAGATGCGTTAAGTGGCAGGTACTCTTATCTCAGTTTGATATCACTTTTGTCACTCAGAAATCTATGAAGGGGCAGGCCATGGCAGATCACTTAGCAGATTTACCATTGCCAGAGTATCAACCCCTACAGACTCAGTTCCCTGATAAGGATATACTGTTTGCCATGGAAGAGGATGAGTCAGTAGACCCTCGAGACAAAAAGCGGTGGCATCTCTACTTTGATGGCACAGTTAACAAGAGAGGCATGGGCATCAGTGCAGTACTAAAGACCCCGCAAGGCTAGATGATCCCACTTGCTCGAAAGTTAACCTTTGTGTGTACCAATAATGTGGCAGAGTACGAGGCATGTATTCATGGCTTGCGGGCTGCATTAGAACATGGTGCGCAGAAACTGCATGTGCATGGCAATGCCATGTTAGTCATCTCATAAGTTAATGGTAATTGGAGAACAAAGGACATGAAACTGGTGCCATACTATAAGCAACTACTAAGGCTAATGGTCGAGTTTAAGGAAATACGTTTTTCCTTCATAAACAGGGCCAAGAATGCCTACGCAGATGCGTGAGCCACTATCGCATCCTGGTTGTCCATACCAAAGGATGACACGGTAAAAGTGTCGGTAACCTACATAGACCAGCGGGCACACTGCATGAGCATAGAAGAAGCAGACTCCACAGCAGAGCTCCCATGGTATCATGACATCAAAGTCTACTTGGAAACCGAAAGTCACCATCCAGATGCGTCAAAGACAGATAGAAAGACTATGGTCAGACTGGCTTCAAAATATATGCTTGGAGCAGGTCACTTGTACAGGAGGTCTTACAATCAAATGGTTCTACGTTGCATGGATAAAATGGAGGTCGATACAGTAATGCTGCAAGTGCATGCTGGGACATGTGGACCATACATGAATGGGGTGTTATTGGCCAAACAAATAATGTTACAAGGTTATTTCTAGTCAACCATGGAGACGGACTACTGTCAGTTTGTGCGAAGATGTCACAATTGTCAAGTCCATGGCAACTTCATCCATGCACCCCCGCAATAGCTCCACAACATGTCGTCACCCTGACCTTTCTCAACATGGGGAATAGACGTTATCGGAGCTATCCAACCAGCAACTTCTAATGGACATCAGTACATCCTGGTAGCTGTTGATTACTTTACTAAATGGGTGGAGGTAGCTTCTTATAAGACAATGACCGCCTCTGTGACTAAAAAGTTCATCAGGAATAATATCATTACCTGGTATGGGGTTCCGCATTCAATCATCTCTGATAATGGGACAAATTTCACAGCCAAAAGGGTTGAGGATTTCCTACAGGAATTCCATATCTGGCATCACAAGTCCTCTCTGTATCGTCCTCAGATGAACGAAGCTATGGAATCCACCAATAAGAATCTAACCAAGATTCTTAAAAAGATGGCGGAAACACATAAGGACTGGCATGATAGGCTCCCATACACTTTGTGGGCTTACAGAACATCAGTCCGGACTTCAACTAGAACAACTCCATATTCTCTAGTGTATGGTATGGAAGTAGTCCTACCTATAGAACTGGAGATACCATCACTCAAAGTCTTGAAAGAAGCAGAGTTGGAAGAGGCAGAGTGGATTGAGGACCGCTTTGTTCAACTAAACTTGATAGATAAGCATCAATTGCAAGCTATGCATCATGCACGATGCTACCAGAAATGCATGGCCAAAGCCTATTAAAAGAAGGTCCGACCTAGAAGTTTCTTGCCAGTGGACTTGGTCTTGTGAGCTATACATCTCCCTGATGGTCATGGCAAGTTCAGACCCAACTGGCAAGGTCCATTCATAGTCAAACAAGTCTTCTCTGGAGGAGCAGTAATCTCGGAGGACATGGACCGTGTCGAACAGTCGGAGCCAGTTAATTCATGCTACCTGAAGTAGTACTTTCAGTGGTCATAAACAGTGTGCCCTCACTCTGCAACACTGTCATCTTTCTCCATGCATGCATGAATTCATTTTATCAATGTTTTTCTGCATCCATATAGCCTTGCATCTCAGCACACATTAACTCCCATTCAGCATACGCATATATAGGCAGATGATCGTCATCACATGCATGGATCTTAGCACAATGATGATAAGCGGAATAAGCTTGCCAATGTTGGGAATGCGTAGCACCTCCTCAAGTAGATACTATTCAGGTAACTTAGGGAGTGAGGGAGCCACCTTTCATCGTGAATTGGGCGAGTATCCAAGCTGCTCAAGGACCCAACACCTCCCAGAGGGAGATAAAATGTTAGGGATGAGAATGAGAGTGTGAGAAATAAAATGAAAAATATATCTATGAAAGGACATAAAATAATTAGAAGACAGAAGTCGTAGATAGAAGTTAGCCCTAAAGAGAGAGGCGTGATGGGTAGCGCTGTCCCTACCATTTATCTTGGAGAGGAGTCGGAGTGACTACTTAGAAAGCATGTTCCAAAAGGGCCTAGCCAACCCTTTAAATAGCAGTAGCTCCCCACCAGAGACCAGGTACCTATTGCCACCAAGCCAAGGATAGAGTGAACCCACACGCCTATGAGGGAGAAAGAATAAAGAAAATAAAATAAAAAGCAGGGGTATGGTCTAGTGGGGTTTGAAATGGAGTCTAGGACACAATATTGCATTTCCAGAGAGCCACCTAAAAACTAGGGGCTTGGGTAGAGTCTCGTGAGGATTGGAGCTACCATTCCCTTGTATACATGGAAATAAGCATTCCAATGCTGAATACGCTAATAAGATCCCACAAATCATTCAACATACATGCATTCTTCTCATAAACGTCATCTTAAATCGTCGCAGAGTCTAATCTGGTTCTTTTAGCTGGGGCATGATGACAGCTTTCAGCCTATGAGGATCAGGAGGACATCGCCTAAGCCAAGGGCATGAAAGCTGCTCTTATTGGTTAGGGCCATTTATGTCAAGCCAAGGGCATGTCAGTTGTCCTATGATTAGACACACTGAGCTAGTACTTGACCAGGGGCATGTAAGTTGCTTTTATTAGTTAGAGTCATCGATGTCAAACCAGGGGCATGTCAGCTGTCCTATGGTTAGACACATTAAGCCAATACTCGACCAGGGGCATGTCAACTGCTCTATAGGTTGAGGATCCCTGTAATTTATCGAAGGGGGCATTCTAACTACCTCGTTTGGCGCCTTATGTTGGCTCAGTCATCAGACAATCCTGATTATTAGGGTTTGATGGCTAGCACCTGGTCAAGATCGGTTGGTAACTAAGATCTCTTGCTAGGGCTATGCGCAAGATGCAGTCTGTTCAATAGCTCGTTGTTTAGTCAATTGTAACGTTCAACATTGGGCTAGTCTCTCTGATTTTCAACACCATTTGCGTTGCACCTTTTATCTATCTGCATTAGACTTTACAAAATGTTGTTGAATGGAACAAAGATGAAGTATATTTCTAAACCCGTGTTTTGAGCATGTTCTGTAGGAGATCGTTTTCCTTTTCTAGTGTGGCTTAAGTTTGGAGAAGCTGAAGTGCCCTATTAATCATGGGTTTCCCCACGATGGTCATACCTATGCACTGCTCAGATGTTCTCCAAGCATTGATTGGGAAACTAACAGAAAGCGATCGTGACAAGCTACGGACTTGGGGTATCTCTTCAAAATTTCTTGATATCGCAAAGGTGGAGGTTTCTCGATACTTCTTGTGTGCAGCTGCTCGATTTTGGAAGCCAGCTCATCATGTATTTTGCTTCGGGAGAGTCGAATTGACTCCTACTTTGGAGGAGGTCCATAGAGTGTGCCATCTGTAGAAGTTCCTGGGACCTAGTGTGTTTATGCGGTGCGACAGATATTCCTCAGTCTTGAGTGAACTGATTGGCCTGTCAACCGACGATTGTGGTCGTCAACTTATCTATTGAGACGGACATTCTCCCATGCTACAGCTGGCTTACTTTGACAAGGAAGCCAGAATGCGCACCTCCTTGGGCGATGAGCTATAGTAGAAAGGCTTTGTTGTCCCCTTCTTAGGAGAGTTGGTTTTCAGCCATGGTTGGATGGTCGTGAACTTTGAGGTCGTCGAGATTGCATTGGCAGTGGTCACCCATTGGATAGACTTGGCCCCATTTATCTTGGTAGAAACTTACCGAGCTTTAGACCAGTCATTGTGATGCTGCCTGCACTTTTATGGCTGTGGAGCTTTAGTACAGGTGTGGTTGGCTGCTCATCTGGGTGTAGAATTTTACGCCCACAACGGTCGGTCTTTGAATCCTACTGTCAAAGCGGTTATGCTTGCACGCTCACCTCAGTTCGCAAGGAGTATGAGCGGTTGGAAGGTTTAACAGAAGACAAGTCATCTAGTGCATCATTCCTTCGACCACTCATAATTTTGAGGCTTTCTTCAATACAGCCGATATGCAGCTTATCATCCTGTCAGTGCTGATTGGTGGAGTTGAGTATCACCCAGTCCATGTGATGTGGTAGTTTGGCTATCAACAAGATTCCCTTATTCTCGGGCTAATGCCAGCCCAGTTCCAGGAGTACCCTCCTAGTTCCTATGCTATGACTAAGGAGCTATCTCGCCTGCTTAGTGGCTCCATACGATCGAAGGATCTCGCAGTCACAAAGGGGAGGGGTTGCATAGTAGATTATAAAGCTGAAGTTGAAGAAACCAGGCCAATCTGTAGCATTGCTCCGAGCCATACACATTTTACCAAAGTTCCAGGCTCGAAGAGATCCAGGGATGATGCAGACTCTTGATATTTGCGTTATGCTACTAGTTCATTGCAAGTTGAAATGCATGTAATCATTTCATTGATTGCTATAATAAAATTCATTGGAACACTTCTGGCCAGCTTGTTTGGTTGCTTATGGTTGATACGAAGTAGAAATCGCCATTGCGACAACATGTGTTTAATTGATTTAGATTGCTGCTTTCTTCTGTCGACTTGGCGCTGAGGACCACTCAGATAAAAGTCGAGAATTTCATTTTGTTGCCTAGGCTTGGATGAAAGAAGTCTTTATAAACTTTCGTACCAGGTATGGTGGAATCCAGCCTACTCTGTTGGACTTGCTCTAGTCGAGCAAAGTCTTGTTTCCATCTAGACCTCAGGCGAGGTTCATGTGCTCCTGTCCCGGATTCGCTCCAAAAGGACGAATCTCGGCAACATCTGCTCTGCTGGACTTGTTCTAGTCGAACAAGTCTTGTTTTCATCTTCTTCTTAGGCCTCGTGCAAGGACCAGAGCATAACCCGCTTGGTAAACTCTTCCCCTTCGGCTGATAGGTCTAATATCCTATCTGTAACGATGCCGACGATAGCCTCGGGACTTGGCACTAAGGCCAACTATGCGAGGATCGGTAAAGTCACGGCAAATCAATAAAATGCAAGAATAAAATAAAAGTGCAAGAGTCGCCACCTAGTCTATTTAAATGGAAGACAAGGAAAACCATAAAAGAATCGTTCGAATCATGCATATAAAAACCAATGGAAAAGGTTCTGGTAAACCAAAAATAGGTAAGGATCCCTGTTACTCACGAGGAAGGTATTAGGCACCCTCGTGCACCCGATAAATAGGTCTTTTATAGGTTTCTCATTTGCTTATGAAATGTCGGCTTTTTAGCCTTTACTGTACGCCCGAGGGCGATATGCCATGCCATGCTATGTAAGTGGTGTCCTATGCTAGACAAAGGTGCATGGAGTGCAGGGGTGTGTCCTAATGCTCAGAAATATCACTCATGTAATGGGTAAAGTGTTGATGCAAAGATATTGCAAAAATAGATCAAGGATCTAATTATTTCGAGTGATTTTTCATCCTTGCTTTACTACATGCCATGTATGATTTAACATGCATAGAAATGGTTAAAAACAGAAAAGGGTCTCCCTGGATATATCAAGGAAGAAAGCCAGAGAAAACTGAAAGCAAATTGAAGCAAGAAATCATGATAAAAATCATGTGAAAATCTACTGTGTGCTACTGAAAACAGGCTTTTGCGCCTATTAGGTGCGCTAGACTGGTGCTCCAGTCTGGTGCGCCACTTATGTGCTCTTATGTGGGCCAGAAAGATGTGCTGAGGGAAAATAGAAATCCATGCAGTACAAAATCATGTAAATGTGTTTCAGAAAGTTATGCAATGTAAAGTCCTTGTAAAAATGGAAAATATTCTTTAAAAAAATGAAAGGCATGCAAGTATGAGAAGCTCATGGATCTTGTGCTCAAGGACTTGTAGTCTCACACAAGGTCACATCCAACTCATGCTGAATGAAAACAAGGTTCAGCCATGTCACAGGATCATGGGCTGATGCATAGAATCTCCATAGAGGAGCAAAGTGCAATCAGCCTACCCGATTTTGAACTATGGACTGAATGTCAAAGGGTAAAACAACTGGAAAAGCAACATCATTTGTAATTGAAATCATGCATGCATAATCATAAAATACCAAAGAACCATCACTGAAAGAATCAGATTCAAAATCACTTGGGAAAACATGCAGATGAGGATGCAAAAGAGGGTGATTTATTCTCTGATTTGTCTGGTGCACCAGAATGGTGCGCCATATAGGTGCTCCAGAATGGTGCACCTCAGAAAATCTGGATCAGACTGTAGTTTGATCCAAAATTCCGGTTCAGATTCAGAGAGGTAACTTTCTGTTTATTAAGCCCATTATGCAAATGATAGAAACAACAATATGATGAGATGAAAATGAGTAGAAAACCCTCTTTTTTTTATTTGATTAAAAAGCAAAATAAGTCATGGGTTTATTACAGAAATGCTTATACAAGATCCTAAATAGCATGTGTGAAATGATAAGCTCGACAAGACATATGCAAGTGATGAATATGTAAAGAAACATGTTTATTACATATTCAAGTGTAAATGCATGGATCATGGATCTCAGTGTAAAGCAATTGAGAAGAAAGAAAATAAAAACACTCATGGAAATAACATGATGCAGATTTTTAACATATGGATCCTATATGCAAGACATTATATATATGAAAGCAAAAAAATCTGATCATATGTTAAGTTCAAAGCATGCTTTATCTTGGAG